>VUQR01011722.1:0-18204 GCA_015108515.1 Hemichromis elongatus
CCAAATAAAGGCTCGCTTTTTGTTTGAATTCAAGCTCTGTTCTCCTGTGTCTGTGTTTGGGTTCGCATCTGAAACATATTGGCTGCTCAGCCGTGCAGTAGAGAATCAGTAGGGGGTCCATTGTCCCTCTCGGGGGACACTCCCACAGGGCTTAAATATGGGACTCCACCATTTGACCCTAGAACTGAAGAAGCTTCTCGGATGAGAGGTGAAACGTCTTCAAGCAACCTAAAGAAGTCCAGACGCCTTTTTCTTTCCAAGCTCCTTAGACTAAAACAAAGGTTGGGCAAAGGGGATACGAAAAAAATTATGCATGAAAATGGATGAAGGACAAGGAATATGTGAACTGTCAGCCTCAGATGAGGAACTCCCTGTACTAAATAAAATTTATAAAATCCAGATTCTCCCACTTCAGTGGGATAGTGCCAAGAACTTAGACTGTGAGCGTTAACATCCAGCAATCATGGAATTTTTTTAAAATTTATTAATAATTGTGAGCATTTTATGGCTTATGGTAGGGTTAGTGTTAGGGCTATAACATTCTAAATAAAAGGCAATTATCAATTGTTTCTTACAAAAACACTAAATCCTGGATAAATTGCAAATTTTCAACACCGGGGGCAATTGTTACATGCTTAAGATGGATTGCTATTTATGGGCATTCGTCCATTTTTATAGGCATTACAAATGAGTATATATTTGCAAATATATGAGTATATTTGTGCAAACATAACACAGCAGCGGAGGACATTGAGGCAATGGTGTGCCTATTTATCATTGGTCTAAGGTGTTGATTTGTGTATTGCCATCACCCTCATTGTGGGGTTCAAAAAATTTCTCCCCTTTCAAATGTATCGGAACTCCTGCAACAATGGAATTTTACAACTTATATAAATACAACAAGAATATTCAAGAAAATCTTTTCAATCAAATTATAGTGTCATTGTGGAGGATACTTTGATACGTTACACCTAAACATGCCCATAGACCATGCACAGCACTTTCAGACAGCTAAGGTCTCCCACAGCATTAGACAAATTGATAAACTGCACCAGAACAAGCCCATCTAAAAGGATCCATATACCGTTTAAACAATTTTATAGTTTTTTTTTTTTTAGGCGCAAACATAATAAGAATAAAAACAACTGAAAAGTTAATACATAGGCTGAACAGTAGAAAAAAGCATTACTGAAATCAACATTTGAAACAGAACTTTTCTTTTTTCCCCTCTAATCAGCCTGTGGTAGTGTCTTCACTCTCTACTTGATTTGCTAAAAGCAAATACATGGTGCTCTGTACCCACGCAGCAGATGAGTAAACAGAAGTTTAAAATATGTTGTGAAGTATTAAAAATGAGGCAAAGGCATGGAGGAGAGCTACAGGGAACAGCATGAGGGTAAAGAATTGCAGAGGAGGGTTATCACAAACAGTCAAAGGGCAAACACACAAATTTGTCCAAATATTTCCATCTCGGCACATGTTAGATCCACTGTGTGCATCTAAAGTGTAACTATTCAAAAATCAACTTTCAAACGCACCATTTTTATTTACCTCCTATGCTTCTGAAGAGCCTGGAAGCAACTTGATCCTCCCAGTGCATGTCAGGTTGATTTACATGTACCATGTAGTAAGAGGTTACATCTCATTATTGCTGTCTGGTGTGAGTGTGAGCAACCCTCAGGTGCTCACTTTGCATTATTTCATTATCTACTCAGAGGGACACGCAGAACGAAAACAAGAAATTCTCAGCATAAAAACAGGAAATCATACAATTTGTAATTGTTCCACAGAGGCTGTGCTTTTCTTGACCCTTTTACCCTAGTGCTCCATCCAGGTTCCTTCTCTCTGATGTTTTCTCACTGTATATGTGAGCTGATGTTTACATGTCTCTGGGAAGCCAATTAAAAGCTAGCCCGTGGCTAGGCTGCACAGGATAAAAGCGCCTAACGTGACACATCCTGAATATATTCATCCTCTTAATTCACCTGTGGAACTCATGATGTGCTGATCAAACAGTGTTGGGGTTTGCATGCGTTTGCATGTAACTGATCTGGTTCAATGGCATCAATAAAGCTCAAGAAAAGAAAACAAATTGTTAATCCCATGGCTAAAAAAATATTTAAATATATTAGAAATATGCCACAAGCCACCTAGTTATTCCATTCTTTAGCCTAATACACAGATGTTTTCATTAAAAAAAAAACCCAAAACCCCCAAATTATTATTGAAGGGTCTAACTTACACTATAAGGCGCATGGAGTCGACTGTTATTATGATTTGCCACTGTACAAATAAAATTGATTGGAATTGAATAGTCAGATGAATGTGTTTATTTCATTTTTCTTTTTTTGGTTGATAATATACTTTATTTCAAAAAAAGCTCAGTTTTAAACACGCAGTTATTATTTTTTAAGTAATAATGAATGTGTTTTACAAAATAAAATACTTAGCAGGGAACTTTACTGGATAAAAGAGAACAGCAAAGAAGGAAAGAAGGAATGGAATGAATGCCTTAACTTTTATACATTCATTCCAGTGCTGTTGACAGTCAATATTAAAATATACCATTTAAAAATAACTTATATTTTTAACTTACCTAACATAAATTGAAAAGTTCATGAGACTTATATAGGATCAGAATTATTTTCTCCACCACACATAAGAATCTTCATTTTACAGACCCAGAAGCTGCAGCTATCTTTTGTACTGTCTATGGCGGTAAAAACGAGTGCTGTCAAAATAAATGTATATGTCAAGTAAGTATGTACACTACTGTGCAAAAATCTGGACCCACTCTTTATGTCTTTATATTTTGTTTCCAAGGATCTAGACCTTTTGAATGTTTAAAAATAATCTTAACCAATAGTTTTTCAGGATTTCAAAATTGTTTTTTTCTTTTTTATTGCCTGCTTGTTTACTCAATTTCAGTCCAAATGTTTAACCAGTGTTTTCACATAACAACCAATTAGGAAAAAACTAATTTTTAATTGAATATATGTAGGTACTTAACAAAAATAATAATTGTGTTCATGAACAATACTGATTAGGATTGTACAGACTGTTTTTGACTTATATACTGTATTTCTTGAATATCTAGCAAAAAAATAAATGGGTAGTTCAAGACTTTTGCAGATCTGCAAAAGAAGATTTGCATATCTTCACGTATTTGAGCTCTGGTGGATAGCTTAAGTCCAAACTGCAGACCACACACCTGTTCAGTGCTAGCCAAACCAGTGAGGACCATCACAGCTTGAATAAAGAGACTTAAAACCAATTAGGCATCTTCTGGCCGCAAATCTTCTCTGTCACATATAGCCCTATCTCTGACTTCTTCATCATGCCTTTAGTCCCCTTGTCTATTATGTGTTACACTGGCGGAGCGGGGGGTGGCTTACTGGGCTTAAGCCCGGGGTGTTTTGAAGTGTAATTTTTTTCATAGTTATATGCCTGACTGACAACTGTATAAAACAAAAACTACATACAATATTCGAAGCACTCTGTGGGAATTTATGACTTTGCATAAATTCTCCCTAATGTTGGTATGATCCAAGCTCAGACTGAGCACAGTACTTGTGACTGTGAGTGAGGGGGGAGACGCTGCTTCGAGTTTGCTGTAGGAGAAGTGCAGACAGAGAAGAGCTTAAGTTTGACCAGGTACCAAAGCAAATCATTCATACTGTACAAATAATGTAAATATGACGGTGTATCACAAAAGATTGATATCAAACTGATCACTTGACCCATATTACGTTACTTGCTCTTCAAGTGAATAAACAAATGGCGAAATGAAAAGCCGAACAACAATGCTGATTTTTAGAGAGTCTTAGCTTACATGTTTCATATTTTCAGTTGTTACCCTCCACGGCTAAATGAAGCACTCGAAATCGGTTTCAGCTATGTACTGATGAACACAACAATGGACATATGGGGCTTCATTCAAAGAAAAATCACATAAACATCCATGTCCTGGAATGTGTCCTAGAAATTCTGAGGCCAAAATGGGACATGCCCCCTAGAGTGGTCGAGAAAACCGAGCTAAGATCCTGTGGGACTTCAAGATACTTCAAGAACCCTCAAGTTCCTAGACCCTTTCTTTAAGGTCGGGCCCTCTACCAGAGGCCTGGGGGCTGGAGGACTCTGTGCAGCATCTTTGCTGTTCCTAGGACTGCTGTTCCTGGTTTTGTTTGCCAGTCTTGTGCTACAACCTGTAAATGACGTGCCTCAGACACACACACATGCAAATATGTCTTTGTTCCTTGATGCAGAATCTTACTATAATAATGGAGAACTCCCAGCTGTGTTTGGCCATCATTTATTTATGCTCTCCTCTTTCTTTGCCTTAAAATGCTTTCTAATGCTTATTAAAGTGACACTAGAGGAAATTTTCAGCTTCTTTGTTAAGCAGTTTGAGTTTTCATTTGAATCTGTTATGACTGAAACAACAGAAGTGTACACATGGTAATATCAGACTCAAACACATATCTTAACACATCACTATTTTTGCAAGCTGATACTAAATAATATAATCTGACTTTGCAATCAAGTTAGAGTGAAATATTTTTTGTAAATTCCACCTGAGTGAATTTAAAATTATGCAAAGAGGGAGGTCACATGCAATTTCTTTACTGTGAGGATCATTTTCTGCAACATTTTCTGTTATTGCATCTCTGCCCTGCTGTGCTTTTATTCAAAATTCTACACATTTGCAACTCTGTCATTACAATGGCAACTGTGATGATGATTTATGCTAAGTAAATATAATGTCTTCTAAGATGAGTGTAAAATAAAAGTGTAATAGCAATTACATTGAGCAAATATGCAAAATGGGAGCTCAGCAACATAGTGCTTTTAAACAGTAAAGTTTAGGAGTTTTTTTTCTGCAAAATGAAAGGTAGCAACAATGTGAAGTGTAATACAGCATAGCAGTGGAGCTCAGTGGGCTTTCTCTTTAGCTTTCCTTTATAATACCATTATTTCTTGGTTAAGTCTGTTGTCTCTCAGCTACTTATTGAGACATGCAGTTTGTACACAACTATCTGACACACAGATCTATAGATTTCTTAGAAACATGATCTTCCATTTTGTTAGCTATAATTGGATTTTCAAAAACTAACAGTATCTTAGCAAATGGATCCTTGTTTAAATTCCATCTTTACAACCAAAGCAGGAATGGGTAGACCCTACCTTTCTTTTATATTAATATATTAGTATATGTACTTATGTACCATTTAAAATTTCCCCACCTCTTCTAGTTCCTCGCAGTGGAAACCAGGGCATTCCCAAACTAACAACATAGCCGCTAAGATAGTACTTGAACCTAGTCCAAGGTTTGCTCTGAGATCCTCCTATTTTGTCATGGCTGAAACACTTCACCCAAGCGGTGTCCAGAAGGTATTCCAGTCACATGCCCATACTGGCACCTTTTGGTGTGCAACCCTGACTCTGCCCCTCCTAACCTTGCTTCTCATTTTTACTCTAAGGGATAGCCCACACTGAAAAAAGTAATTCTGGCCCCCTAGTAAATTCTTTTTATTTTATTTTAGTTCATTTCATTGATTTTAACATATTATTTTCTTAAACTTATACATTTTGATTATTTCATAATGTGGCACTTCTTTTTAAAATTACTTTATTAGGTTAATTCAATGTAACTTGAAGTAACTACATCTACCCAGCTGTACAGTAAACTGACACAAACTGCACACGTGCATATAAAGATTATGCTATTTTAACAGCCTAAAAAATGTTTACATCCTTCTTCTGACTTTTGAAGATGGCGAGAGCAGGTCGACGGTAGTTTGGCTTTGTTGAGTAAAGGTTTCAAACTTCTTTATGTCTTACGTTCACTTGACGTTGTTATCTGACGTCATGACAACTGAGACATTACTAGACATTAGAAGCACTAGAGCTAAATTCTTGGACACCACTAAGAGGCTTTCTAAGTTACAGCACATGGTTTAAACGAACATATTGAAAAAAGATTGAATGCACAAAATGTTTTTACACTTGAATACACTTGAGATGGTTTCTGACAGTTTGTGCAGATATTTTTGGTTATGCAAATCGATTGTTGCTGCAGCTGTCTGGGTGGCTGGTCTCAGGTGATCATGTAGGTGAACATGCTGGATGTAAAGGTTCTGGGCTGGTGTGGTTACACGTGGTCTGCGGTTGTGAGGATGTACAGCCAAATTCTCTGAGACGCCTTTGGAGACGGCTTATGGTGGAGAAATGAGCATTCAGTCAGCATGCCAATTGCACACTCCCTCAAAGGTTGCAACATCTGTGGCATTGTGCTGTTTGATCAAACTGCACATTTCAGGGTGGCCTTTTATTGTGGGCAGTCTAAGGCACACCTGTGCAATATTCATGCTGTCTAATCAGGCCCCTTGATATGCCACACCTGTGAGGTGGGATGGATTATCTTGGCAAAGGAGAAGTGCTCACTAACACACACGTAGACAGATTTGTGAACAATATTCGAGGGTCATGGGTCTTTTGTGTATGTAGAAAAAATTTCAGATGTTTGAGTTCAGCTCATGAAAAATTGGGGCAAAAACAAAAGTGTTGCGTTTATATTTTTGTTCAGTGTATATATTTGTTTTCAACATTGTGCTTTAGCAGGAGAGAACATTAACAGCACACAGGCCCACAAAGTTAAAAAAGCTTGAGTTTCTTTTTAAAGTTCCTCAGAATTGCTAAAGGGAACCTCACAATGGGTTTGGTTCTCTTTGCCACTAATATTCATGCATAGACTTATTACCCTGTTAATACTTGTATCTCAATTAGACTTGATTTTTAAGCGTTGCCCTACTTTGTTTATAAAATTCAATTTAATATAGCTGCATCATTCATTCTCAAAGTTGCAATTTTTTAATGCAAGACAAAGATTTGAAGAACTGAAAAGGACTCTCCTCAAATATCCTCAAGTAATTCTAAACACAACATAACCTTCCTTTACACATAATGTACTACAAGCACCACTCTCATGAAGGAGATGTAAATTTTTTCACTAAGTGTGTAAAGGCTCCAGGAAACAGGTTTCATAGTGAGATTTGTTTAGCCTTTCTGAGAGTGAAATGCCCTGTGCTTAACAAAGCGAATAATATAAGCTAGTCTAAAAGTATTCTTCCCAACTTAAACAGAGAGGGGGAAATTCATGTAAGGAAGTATGTGTGTATCAGATAATACATATGAACATGAAATGCAAATGTGTTAGTGTGCATGTATAAACACAAATTTGCACATGTGGACACAATGGTTGCCCCTCTGGTAACTGTCTGTAGAATTACTAGGACAGCCAAGGCCAGACAGCTAAAATAAATCCAATAAAATATGTAGGCAGGAAGCGTAAGAGGCAGAGAGCACCTTTACCTGCTTTCCTTTTCTTTCTGGTGTCTATTGGGACCCGAGGTTGAGATGAAAACAGGACAGAGAGGGGATAAAAGAAAAAGGAGGGTAAGAAGTTCATTCCCTGAATGGAGAGCGGAAGAGATGGCTGAGAATAGACAAGAGATGGCTCAGGTCTCTCAGGGGCCACTCAATGCCTTAAAAAGCAGCTTTATGATTCTTTTATTTCTATATTTTCATTTTCTCCACTGGTAACATACATGTTTACTTGTCAAAAATAATGTGAACTAGGTATGTATTATCATAGGGTTTACCTTACAATATGAAGTGCCTGGAAGCGCCTGTTGTTGTGATTTGGTGCTGTATAAATAAAATTGAATTGAATATGCTTCTTTTTTCTCTTATGTTATTAAAATTATTAAATGCTTATATCAAAGTGGACTTCTCAGCATAGCAAATTTAACAGGAAGATTTAAAAAACAATGTTATTTCCAATATTACACATGCAACAATTTTAGATATTACAACCGACTATGTTGCATGTGGGGAAAATAATTTCTAAGGAAAAAAATCTTCAGTCCCTCTTTACGATGTGTAGTTAATCTGTTTGGTTAGCAACCTACCGTATTTTTCGGATCACAAGGCACACCGTTGATGAACAGCTTTGTTTTCATATATAAGGCGAAACAGATATAAGGCGCAATAAGTGAAACAAAACAGTCAGATAAGTCAAATTTTACTCAACTCAGTCTACTTGCTTCCCTCACTTCCATACAACTGATTCATTAACGTTGAATTCTCTCGCAGCTGCTCTATTCCCATGTTGTTGCAGTATATTAATGACTAACCTCGTATTGTGGATGGATTATCTCAGTTGTTCTCCTGACTGAAGTTTGGTCCATTTACAGAATCTGGCCATGCGATTATATTTGTCCTTAACATCAGGAACCATTGGGTTAACTTTTATCAAGTAGAAAAAATTTAGCGTTTATCCTCCAGCTTCACTGTGTTTATGTTATGCTAACATAGCTGTGTCGCTAGCGATCATGTAGCACATCATTAATACCAGCTAGCCCAACTCCAGTAACCCTACAAACATCACTGCTGTTTAGTTTTCTGTCTTCATTTATGTTGAAAGGGTTAGGGGGCACCTGACTGGTTCTGATGCGTCTGGTAAGCGCTCTGTGTTTAAGTCTTTGTGCAGAATCTGCTTACCTGCTCTCATTTACTGTTTTAGCAGTTTGGTGGTTTTCGGCAAAATAAATTTATATATTTAAAAACTGATTCAGGATTTTAATGACTCAATATTGCATTATTCAAGCTAGAATCGATTTTAATTGGAAAATTGATAATCAAGCCCACCTCTACTAAAAAGGGCCCAAAAGGTTGCCATCCCTCTAGTAGAAGGAGCATGTAGCTTAGCAGTGCATGAATATTGCTGATATGTTTCACAGATGCGAGAGCCAGGAGCAATGCAGTCTTCAAAGACAGGATTTTTATTTCCACCTGGCTTAGTGGCTCAAACGATGGCTGTGAAACTGCCCCCAGCACTAGGGATAAATCCAACATGGGGACGAGTGGTTTAGACACCGAGTGGAGCCATCGTGTCCCTTTCATAAAATGGTGGACTAGTAGGTGATGGCTCACAACTGTGAAGCCCACATGACAAACTGAAATGGAGGCCAGATATACCTTAATTGCAAAAGCCCTTTCCTTTATCTAACAGCTCCTGGAAAAATGAGATTTTTTGTCACAGAGCATTGAAAGGAGACCATGTAAGACTTTCAACACCACTTCTCAAATACCTTCCACTTATTCTCATACAATTATCTCGTGGAGGGGGCTCTAGCACTCTGAATAGTGTCTATAATCCCCCTGGGGAGTCCTGCCACACTCAGATTCAACCTCTCACGGGCCATGGTGGCAACGGCAATCCCCACAAGTCCTTTCATCTAGAATGTCAAATTTGTCCCTGTCCAAAAGCCCTGATATCTTGCCCTTTCCTGCAGGTCGATGATGCTGAGAGCACTGCCTGCCGCTTGTACTGCTGCTCTAGTGAGCTGGAGACACTGATCCACCCAGCTCTTCCCACAGCAGCATGCTGGTTCTGGAGCTCTGCCAAGTAGGCTAGCAGGATTGGACATTCAGTGCCCTCACAGTGGTGGCAACTGATTTTTATGCCTTATCAGCGAGGGAGGACCACAGGTGTTTGAACTTGGAGGGCAGGGATAGACCAAATGACATGGAAAGTTTTTGTTTTGGGTGGAGATGAGAAGCCACCAGATTCTCCACTTTGGGAATTTGTTAGATAACCTTCTCCTTCATTCCAGCCCAGTGAAATGCCACTGCTCCCTGCACGGGGTTGGGTGACGAAAACGGCTTTGCCCGGCGGTTTGTGAGCTCATCCACGCATTTAGGGAAAAGCGGCAGTACTTATAGTGCTCTTTGCATTGGGGAGCCCTTTACCCTCATACCGTGAGGTGTCACTGTGGGCCCTGGGACTGCCAGCTTTTCAGCTGCCCATTTTGCAACGTCAAATAACTCCATTACGCGGCACTGTATGCCTGGATTATCACAATCGGCCCCTTGCGTTGCAATATTCTGACCAGATGGGGCAAAGAAAATGAGTGGACATTTAAGCTTGCACTCATGTTGATAGTTACGAGAGATGAGGTTTCTAAGAAGCGAGAAGAGGAACTTGAGTGACGGGTGATGCTTTGTCATACCCCTTTTATAGGGAGGAGGATGGCCATGACGACTGCCAGCAAACACTGGCTGGGCTAATGCCATAGGGGCTTCTTAGGATGTTCCTATCCAGTCTTTAAGTCTGATGTCATTAGCCGTGTCTGGGCCCAAAAGTTAAAAAAAACTGTCTAAATTCTTTCAACTGTAATAAAATGATCAGTGTGGCTACTCGACCAGGTGTAATAATTGAGTTTAACATCCAGGCATCCATGAAAATGGAATTTATTAAATTTAACGGAACTAGAAGTAAGCAGGGCGTTTGCTTGCTAGTTTCCATCTAAATATAATATACCATGTCCAGACTGAGAGATTTCTGAAACAAATTAAGGCGTACACCTCTACTATCACTTTCGACATAAATGACGACAGGAAACTAAACAGCAGTGATGTGTGTAGGGTTACTGAAGTTGGACTAGCTGGTATTAATGATGTGCTACATGATCGTTAGCAACACAGCTATGTTAGCATAACATAAACAGTGAAGCTGGAGGATAAACGTTAACTTTTTTTCCGCTCGATAAAAGTTAACGTGAGGGTTCCTGGATGGTTAGGGACAAATGCAATCGCATGGCCAGATGTTGTAAACGGATCATAATTCAGTCAGGAGAACAACTGAGATAATCCATCCATAATATGAAGTTAGCCAATAATATACTGCTGCATGATATATGATATATGGTAAGTGTTTAAAAAATGAGTTTTAAAATGATAGTGGTAATAAATTTTTGGGATTAAATAGAACAAGACACAATGCATTAAAACATGTTAAAAACACAAAAGCCTTATTAAACGCAGGGTAGTTTGGGCACACAAGCAGGAATCATCACGTCATTACTTAAAGACCGGATAGAGACACTGAAGGAAATGTATCAAAGAGAACACTGTGAGCTTGAATGTTAAGTGAAGTCAGTGCTGTATTTCAGACATACTGCTCTGATTGTACTGAACTAAAAGATGTGCAGACCTGCAGGTGAAGATGAGGCAGTGATAGGTTTAAATGAAAAACAAAAACTCACAGGGCTGCTCAATGATTTACATTACTGTTGCTGTAATTTTATTATAAGTGTAAAGACTGCCAGAGAAACAGGCTGGACTGTCTTTCAGCTCTTGTGCAGAGGTGATTATTAAATATGTGCACACATCTGCAAGCACAGTAACACCATTAAATAAAGCTTGCACTTTTGCTTGCACTCAATAATTCCTCATTAATGGCAGGTTTAACACACTTTTAAAGTAAGATGAATTACTGAGGGTTGAAAATTTTCTCACAGTATTCTTTTATCACTAACTGCCTGTAATTTCAGTTCCAGTTTCTTGCTGAAACACAGTTTATGTCCAGAAAAAAAGTTAATAAAATAGCAAAGCATAAATATTTATGTACTGAAAACAACTATAGACATTTGGCATCTTAAGCCAAAATGAATATTTAATTTTTCCATTTTTTTTTAGCACTAATGGTTTTTGAAGGTACCTCATTAATAATAATGAGGTACCTTCATAAAGTTCCATGTGTAGTACTCTAGCAGTACTTTAAACACTGGTGATGCTACATCACTGTTTTTCTCCATTTTTCTGCATGTGATCACAAAGCAGCAGGCTGAACCAGGAAATCTGCCCCATCACCTCATCTTTGCTGATGTCTATTTATAAAGCACCATCAACTGGATACTGGATAATCTGTTAGTATACAAGGTAAGACAGGGGTGTGGTCTCTAGCTCTGCTGCGGGAGGGGGGCACTGTACCCAGTGGCCATAACACCTGAGGTGGGAGAGCCCGAAGATGCAGGTCGGGCAGGTGTTCCATGTCGCCGGGGCTTCGGCACCCTCCCCTGGTCTAGGAGGGACATACAGCATATATTGTTTGAGGCGGAGTGGATGATTAGATGTGTGCATGGAGATGTCCACAAATATCCCATAGTGCTGCTGCAAATTTTTGTTTAAGCAGGTAAGGGGAATCGACTGCTCTGTTCTGCGTATCAGCGGAAAGCTGTCGGAGCGAGAAGCAAGCTACAGCACAGTTAAAAAGTGCCTGGAAAAGTTGTGGGTGCTCGATTCCCTTTGTTATTACCTCTTGGGATGCTCACTCACCCTCTGCTCAGACCACACCCCACTACAGTGGCTCCACTGCATGAAGGATGCCAAACCCGGATCACCAGATGGTATCTAGCTTTACAGCCCTTTAGGTTCAAGAGATTTGGATTTGGCTGGATGTGGCTCCGCCTTTAGTTAGGTGGCAGGGGTGGGTGGCGGGGGTGTGCTCTCTGGCTCTGGTGCGGGGGAGGGGTGGTGCAGTAGGCTCAAGAGGCAGTGCCAGACAGGCTAAGGGCCCAGGTGAAGATGGTCGCGCTGATGAGGTCTTGAGCCTTTTTAGTGACGCAAAGGAATGGAGACAGGAGTGTAGTGTTGAGTTTGGCAGTAGCCGAAAAGGTGACTGCTAAGGTGATGTGTTGAGAAATAAAGAAAACATTGTAATTGCCACCTGAACTCTGCTTGGGGTCCTGATCATTCACATAAGGCTTTGTGTTTTTTCTTTTAATATGTCATATGTCAGCTGTCAGCAGAACTGTAGAAGTGAAAAAAATGGAAGAGCAAAACCTGCAGATCCTGAAGTGTGTGAGGACAGGGAATGGTTAGCTTTATTTCAGATTTAAGGAATTAAATTTACATTTGCGATGATTTTCTCTTAGTGATTGAAGGAGCTGCCCTCAGATTCAGAGCTCAGCACCAACAAATGACAACAGAAAAATCATATATTTTAAATATATAGTTGTGACACACGACCAACACCCAGATACTTCTGGGTTGCTATTACAATTGTGCTTTAATAATATAGAGATTCTTCCCCTGCGGTTTCTGGCACATGCCCCGGACGCAGCCACTCCATCACTCCCAGTTTGTGTGTGTCACTTCTTCTCACAGCAACAACATAAGAAAGGTCTCTCTCATCAAAACAGTCCTGTGCACCTGTTCCTTCCTGCCTCCGTGCCGCCCTGTGAGCTAACTGTGTCACCCCTCCTCTGCAGCAGGCCAAAGACCACGTCACAGATTCCTCACCGTCCAACTGAAGGCCAGGACCACATCCAGCCGAGCCTACTAATCATCTAAATAGGCAGCTCCAAACAAATCGAACAGAAGCATGACAAATTGGTACAAACCATGTGGTGTGGAGAAGGACGTTTTTTTCCTTAGACTCCGCAGACAAGGGGATCTCCTAGTAGCCCTTGGTTAAATTCAGTGTCGTAAAAAAAAACGAGCAGTGCCCAACCGGTCCAGGAGTTCGTCGACCCAGGGCATCAGTTATGCATCAAACCGTGACATCTCATTAACCTTGCAGTTGTCCACACAGAATGGTATAGACCCATCTTTCTTCACTACAAGAACTATGGGGCTACACCAAGCACTGTGCGATTCTTCTTTTACTCCCAGCCTCAGCATATTGGTCAATTCCCGCTGAACAATTTGTCTTTTATGTTCCGGCAGCCTGTAGGGCCATGTGACGCCAGGCTGCATTTCAACATGGTTCTCTATGAGAGACGTATGACCGGGCAGGGGGAGAACACATCAGCAAAGCAGTGTTACAATGCAGCAATATCTGCTCTCTGGGCCTGTGTGAGATTGGGGTCACAACGGAGGGAGGCGGGAATGGTAGAATTTGGCACCTCCGGCCCCAACCCATCTCGCTTCTTAACCAGACTCACCAGAGCAGTGGTTTCAGCCTTACTCCACGCTTTAAGAAGGTTGAGGTGGTAAATCTGTGTTGCTTCTTCCCTGTCCAACCGGGCAACCTCATAGTCAACGTCCCCCACCCACCGTGTGACTACAAAGGGTCCTTGCCACTTGGCGAGTAATTTAGAGCTGGAGGAAGGGAGTAATACAAGCACATTGTCTCCCGGTGAAAATTGCCTGAGCCTAGCCCCTCTGTTGTACAGGCTTTTCTGACGTTGCTCGGCCTGGAGAAAATTCTCCCTTGATAACCTCCCCAGCCTGTGCAGCTTTGCTGTCAGGTCCAGCAATATTGAATTTCATTTTTTCGACCCTTCCTGCCAGTTTTTCTTAATCAGGTTCCTTTCAGAGTCCATGTGTCTTTCCCTACTGATTATTTAAATAGAAAGAGAAACCCGTGATTGATGACTGTTCATTCTCATTCTGATCGGATGAGCCCATGATGGTAACAATCTCCAACCTCCTCTGAACCATCCTTTAAAACAGTACCCCTGCTTGAGTGACAAAATTTCTGCCCAGGAAGTCACTCCCAGATATTACTTCACTACTGGTGGAACATCTCTGTTACAGACCAACAACTGTTAGCTTTATAATAAATGGTCTATAACACAAAATAAAAATACTATAACCACAACAGATGCAAGTAAACACAATTTATTTAATCCAGTAACAAACATACTGTCTCAAAGCATGAATGAAAATTATATCTAGCCACTTCCAAGACATTATGCTACCCCAACCAAGTAGTTGGCTGTCCCCAGCAATTCAAGTGTCCATAGCAAAGTCTTTCAAATGCTGCAAGATTTAAGTCATGATGTAGTTTCCTATTTCACTGGATTAGCAGCACCCTTAAAACGTTCAACAGTATCTCAAGCACAGTGTAAGGTCAAACCCACTGGCCCATTCTTCCTCTCGGGGCTTCTTGATGCCGAGGCTCTGGCAGACTTCCTCTAATACAACAGCCTCAAAATGGCAGCACATCTTGACTGCCACAGTGGCAACACTCTGGTTAGGAACAAATATGACTCAGGTCACTTGTCAAAACAGTCCATAGTTGTAGGTCATACCTAAAGACCTATCTGATGAGCAAAACCCTATTAGTAATGTAAATCAGCACAAATTATGTATAGTTTGTAGGAAAAACACCACCTACTTTTAATTATGTAATGTTATGTGAAACGGTCCTGAGATGTGGACGCAATTGGGTAGGCATTATGCGTTATGTTTTCTACTTCTCTTGCAACTTTTTGTAATGATATTTATCAATTTTAAATCAGATCAGTCACTCTGAGGGTAAAAGAAGCTCCAGAAGCTCTGTGTGGAGAAAACATAGTACGTTTGCTTATTTTGTGCAGAATATTGTGACATTGTTACATTATTGTTATTATTATTGACCAGGCAGCTGACGTTAAAATATCATCACTTAACGTGGGTGCAGTTCCTAAAGCAGCAGCAGCCTTTATAAAGCGGATGGAGTGAACAGGATATATACAGGTAAACTACAAACAGCTGAGTAGATCAGTGGTGTTGTGAAATTATATTAGATCATTATTTATATTACAGAAAGACAGGGGTACGAGACCAGGTGGAAGACCTTATGATTTTTAAAACATTTTTTAAATTAAAATAATTTCCTCGTTGTTTCCCTTTCCTACCACTAACAAAGGGAACCACTAATAGGGTTTTGCTCATCAGATAGGCCGCTACACTACATATGGCACAGACTGAAGCAGGGTGACCATGTTGCAAAAGTAGTCACGTCCCCAGAAGAGGCAAATTACATATTTGTAAGTTTCCTTACTAGTGAGCATGAAGGTCACTGCGGCATGGGCAAAATAATGGATGTGGTTGCTTTCAGATACTACTTTCCTGGTATAGAAAGTGACATTCAAAATCAGTAAGCTTCATGTAAATGTGTATGTTATCTTACTGTATTGTAATTTGATATCATAACACTTGAATGCTTCTTCATATTCTTTCTTACTTTCCTTCAAGATCATGGAGTGTCCTGAATGCCAAACAAGTAGGAATGCTCTGAAAATGAAGGTCTGCATCGTAATTGAGATGACTACATGGATTCATGTTTTTCCCCTCCCCAGCAGCAGAAACATTTGGAAAAAAAACCCCCCAATATACTAACTGACAAATAATGTAAAATTCATTCGATACAAAAAAATAAAAGCCTCCAATACGTGTTAATCTAGCAACTGATTGTGGGTGCTACTCTTTAGATTGCTTTAGAAACACGTATATATACATATGTACACACTTACATGTATACACATGTATATACAATATACTATATATATATATATATATATATGTTTGTATGTGTATATATACACACATATATATATACACTATATATATACTTTATCTATGTGCATATAGAGCATACAACAAGAGACGAGAATGAAAGACCATCTTCATATCATTCACCTTTTCCACTAGTAATGTAATGTTTTCTTTCAGGGATTCTTTTATTATGCGCATAAGAACAGGTAAATGAAAGCCACGATGAAAATATTACATTTCAGAGAGAAACCTCATTTGTATAGCAAGCCATACATTTCACTGAACTGCTGCTAAATGCTCCTGTGCTTCGAGCCATAGACTGTTGTGAATCACTTTGCTGTTCTGACATACAACGCTGAACTTCAGACACAAAATTAATTTCCAAATAGTTGACTTGTGAGATGATCGGCTCAGCGCATTCCCAGAAATCCACTTTGCATCAGCACTACTATATTGGAATTGTTGTGGTAGAACTGACAAGTAAATAGAACAGACTGAGACTTCAGTTTGAGTTTTCTTCTTGTCAAGTATTCCTAATGTTTTTGTGTGTTTGTTTTTCCATTTCTCTATTACAATAATCAGCTCTTTAAACTCTTAAAACCATTTGGTTAACATTGTGTGTAGCTCCAGTTCATCCTATGTCCATGGCCAAGACCAGATGCAGGTAAAATATTGATATCATATATTGGTATTTTTGCTAAGTTGTTTGCATGAAAGGACTCAGTTGACAATCCTAGCAAGATGCCTCCTGCACACATTCTAGGTGAGATATTCTGGTTATGTCCTACTGGAAAGAGACCCTGGGGTAAACCCAGTACTCAATGGAGAGCTGGGAATCGAGAGCTTTGACTAGTAAAGGAAGATATTTGTCTGACATAAAGGAAAGAAGGAAGGTAGATAGACTATTTGTGCAAGAGACCAGGTGGAAGGAGAGCAAGCCCAGGCGCACTGGAGACTGATTTGAGGTGTATGGGAGTAGTGTTGTGGAGGGGAAGAGGGTGTCAGAAATGAGTTTAAAGATGGAATTTGGAGGGGTGATGCTGAATGTTGTCTGTGTATGCCTCAACAAATAGATGTCATCTGAATTTTAATTTGAAGAAATATTAATTTTTATTAAATAACATGAAGTGGTAGGGAGAATTCCCAGAGGGGAAAGAGTGATAATTGCAACAAACTTCAAAACGACAGCTAAGGGAACAGATGAGATGAGAAGGTATAGGGTATATAACACCTACAGAGAAGTGGAACAAAATTTCATACATGATTCCAAACATTTTTTACTAATAAATAACTGAAAAGTGGGGTGTGCGTGTTTAGGGTTGTTGTCCTGCTGGAAGGAGACTCTGCCCAAGTCTCAAGTATTTTGCAGACACCAAGAGGTTTTCTTCCAAGACTGCCCTGTATTTGGCTCCATCCATCTTCCCATCAACTCTGACTAGCTTCCCTGTCCCTGCTGAAGAAAAGCACCCCCAGAGCATGATGCTGCTACCACCATATCTGACAGTGGGGATGGTGTGTTCAGAGTGATGTGCAGTGTTAGTTTTCTGCCACACATAGCGTTTTGCATTTTGGCCAAAAAGTTCCATTTTGGTCTCGTGACCAGAGCACTTTCTTCCACATGTTTGCTGTGTCCCCCACATAGCTTGTGGCAAACTGCAAACAGGACTTCTTATGGTTTTCTGTTAACAATACTTTCTTCTTGCCACTCTTCCATAAAGGCCAACTTTGTGCAGTGCACGACTAATACTTGTCCTATGGACAGATTCCCCCACCTGAGCTGTAGATCTCTGCAGCTCGTCCAGAGTCACCATGGGCCTCTTGGCTGCATTTCTGATCAGTGCTCTCCTTGTTCGGCCTGTGAGTTTAGGTGGACGGTCTTGTCTTGGTAGGTTTACAGTTGTGCCATACTCCTTCCATTTCTGAATGATGGCTTGAACAGTGCTCCGTGGGATGTTCAAGGCTTGGGAGATCTTTTTGTAGCCTAAGCCTGCTTTAAATTTCTCAATAACTTTATCCCTGACCTGTCTGGTGTGTTCTTTGGACTTCCTGGTGTTGTTGCTCCCAATATTCTCTTAGACAACCCCCGAGGCCGTC
>VUQR01011724.1:0-35478 GCA_015108515.1 Hemichromis elongatus
CAATGAAATACATTTTCTTTAAAACAAACTCTCCACAGGTTGTCATGGGACTTGTGGCAGCACCATAGCATTGTCCTCAATCGTGAACTATTCCTTTATCAACATCTAGAACATTGTTCACATTTAAACATCCTGGTTATCAATGAATGTCTCCCACAGTCTTGATAATATTTATTTGAACTGAGGGTTCGAGTTTGCTATATATTTATTTTTATTGAGAAGAAATTTTTTTAAGGATATGTTTGAGTTCACTGTTATTCATAGTTTTTACATAGTTCAGAGGACTTGTCCAAACACAATAAAAGAAGATGACAGTTGAACAGTTCCATAACTTCCATTAATTTGTCCAATAGATGTCCATTGGACAAATTAATGGATGTCCAATGGGCATCTATGTCATCACTGTTGATGAGGTTAACATCCTGCAGGTTATTTTAAGCATCGCACGCTGTGATTTGTGATTTCAGGGAAGGACGCGAGTACAGTCCCCTCAGCAGGTTATGTTTAGACAGACAGATCAGGGACTGTATGCTGAGGCATTACAGCGCTCTGCTTTCTGTTCCACTAAATGCTGAACATCCAGCTCACCGGTGCAGAGCTGCTGCCACTGGGAACATCTTATTAATTAGGTTTTACGAGGATTAATCGTTGGAAGTCAAGTATTTCCTGCAGAGCAAGAAGAAACACTGCCTCGTTTTCAAACAGAGCTTCAACTAGAGAGTTGAACTTCCTGTCAGCGTGTGTTGGTGCTCATATTACAGGGTCGGCGCTGCGTTATCTTGATGACAAAATTTAATTAGTTGCAGTAACAGCACTGATTGGTATTAAGAGTCAAAGAGATGTTAATTATATCAGATTTAAGGCTGTGACATGCAACTGTCACCTTACTTGTTGGGATATTTTCTTTAAATGAACACCATGAACGATGTTCAATAATAAAAAAAGAAAAAACAAAAACAATTTGGTTTTATGTTGGACTCTCATAGTTACTTGTCTGTTTAAATCAATCTACAGTCACACTAGGAAAACAGTAAATGAGATGGCTGCACGATCAAAATTATTGCAACCTCGTGACATGAACTGTGTGAGTGAGTTTGGTGCATCGAGACAACAATAAAATATAGTGCGTATGCTATGATGTCGCATTTGATTGGAGTGAAATTGGCAATGACATGCAATCCATTTGTGATAAAACTGTTGCCTATGTCTAAATACACAGCAAATCACATCAAACAGATTAAATAATTACATTCAGTGATTCAGCATTTATAAAATAATCGGCAGTTATTTGGAAAGTTTTTCCAATCTGGATGATGAGTGATGGCAGTCATTCCAAAACCAGACTGTCACTGTTTGGAGACATGTTAACTCCCACCAGGCCACTTGTGCAACTACAAGGATTCGCCAGGCAGTCACCACTAGGCAACTGTTGCTAGCAGTTTGCCATATTTCTACAACTGCTGCTACAACTGTGACTGAGCCATTAGTGAATGCGAAAAGAGAAATGATCAAATTATTCTCAAACAAACCTGAACAAGAGTATATATCTGAAATGTTTCCTGCAGAAATATTCTATAAAATATTCTAAAAGCTTAAAATTGCATCTATTGTTTGCTTCTTGTTGCAAAAATACGGAATCTGTGAGGACACAAAAAAGCACTTGTCAGGTGTTTAACTGTGGGCACAGGATGTAGTGCAGTATGACTGAAATGCTCAGTTCATCATGAACACGATGGTTTCATTTTACTCTAGTTTATTTACATTTAAAGTGAGGTGTCAGGAACTCAGTTTTGCCGTATTAAACACAGTTGATGTATGCTTCGGTGCATGCATGTAGTGTGAAGCCATGATAGATCATCGCACACACAAACCGGGACACTAACACAACACCATAACCTTTTTTATGTGCGATAGAGGCACGCATGACACTCTGCAGTCTTCTCCCAAGTGATAGATGCTGCTGCTGCTGACAAAATACAAAAGCAATTGTAGGAAGCTGTCATTCAAACAAGTTTTCTGCAGTGAGCTTCCTCTTTCAACGCCGCCTGCTCCACTCGCCAGCAGTGATGATATCACTGTTGGCAGCGTGCGTGAGCCTGAGCCTGCGCCTGATGAAGATCAAGACCTGTGACCTCAGATTACCGTGTCTTCGATAAAGCATGTCCAAAAAAAAAAAAAGTTAACAAAACAGCTATATCAGACATGGCACATTACACGCTACTCGAGATAATTAACTGTTGCATTTGTCTCTTTAAACCGATGACTACGCAGGTATTGAAGTGGCAAATCTGTCACCAGGGAAGACATTACGTTAGTATTTCCTCCGACTCCCTGTAGGGTTTTATCAGTTTAGTAGATTGAATAGAGGATGTCTTTGTTGACCACACAGTGTCCTAACAGAGAGGTCACAGCCACATACGCACGCCAGCCAAGCTGATAGGATCACCGGTGCAGAGTATTATCAGAGGCGGATCTGACTGAGTGTGACAGGGTATCCGTGGGAGGTTTATCCGTCACGGATCCACGAGGCAAAACGGACAGACTGGTACCAGTTTCCAATAGCAACTAAGGACGTGATCATTTTTTGATGTTACTGGAGTAAAGAACAATGACTGGAGTGCATTTTAAAGGTCAAACCCGATGAGAGATCAGGGTACGGCTTTCACGCCAGAAACCAGCGGTTTGTGGAAAGAGCAAGTTGGCGGTTTGTTGAGAGTTACCACACACATACACTCACACAATGGAAACAGCTTGTCAGCCCCCTGAGATAAAATGGTATGGTTAGTTAATAAAGAATGTGAAATCTAAAATATCCATCGCTGTGTATATTAGTGGGTTTCTTCCTGGTGTTTCTACACGAGGCATAAACATAGGCCTATAATTAGACTTGTTGCTGTGAAATCCCAACCCTGTGCACGCCTGCTGTCTCCCTGCTTCTCTGAGCCTCGCCACGCTCCGAACATCCTCATACTTTTTTATCATCTTAGCCTCCTGAGCATCAGCTCGGAGGTTATTTTGTGTTATTTTTTATTGTTATTTGAAGGCATTTCTGTTTTATTACATGCTTGCTGGTGGGAGGGACGGAGAAGTTTATTTGACAGAGGTGGCGGACTGCATAAAAGCGGCTCCGTGGCTCATAACATTTCGAAGGCACTTGCGTGTATGTATATTCTGACGATACACAGAGGTGTCCGTATAACATTTTGAAATTTACCTCGCTTTGTGTAGCGTCTCCAGCGCAACACTTTAGAGCCTTGCCCATGGGCACCACGGGAGACATGATGATGAATTTCTGTGAGTAAACTAGCGAGCAGAAGAAGATGTGCTCCCAGTGAAATTTAAACAGACACTTTGCATTTTTCTAACTTTTCACTTGAATGCTATCGGTGACTGAAAGTGCAAATAGATTTTTAAATGTAGACTGCATGATGCCTCCTATTCTGGACTGTGTAGAAAGCATGTTGGAGACATTTTTCTTTCACAAGTTCTCTTATTTAGGAAAAGGAATAACACATTTTGATAAATGGGCTGGTTGTGACATACTGCTTTTTTTTTTTATACTCAGATAGGACACTCAGAGCACTTTCTTAACCTAATATTCACACACTCAGCGTCCGTGAGGGGTGACTCGGGGTTCAGTACCTTGGTCAGGGGGATACTTGGACTTTGCAGATTGGAGGAGCCAGGGATTGAACCACCCACCTTCTGATCAATAGACGAATCACTCTACGTATGAGTCTTAAGTGCCCCAGTTTTGTAGTTTGAAACAGACAACTGTAACCTGCACAGTTAATGAACACTGCCTCTGTGATTCAGAGCAGCTATTAATTATGAGGACCGGCAGAATTTTTATAGCAAGAAGCTAATGAAAACAAACTGAACAAACATCAGTGTGATAAGAAGCACTTAATAAGTCAGAGACCAGGAAGAGTTTATTTGATGTGTTTGTTTCCCCTCACGCTAACCCCCTAACCCCCCCACTCCATGGATGAACTATTCCAAGACAACCTTGTACTGACAACCAAGCACCTCTGCGGTATAATGATTAAGATGCAGTTTCTCACATTCTTCTTCAACAACAGCATTAGGACCGCATCCCAGGTTAAAATGAAATGGCGCATATTTTAAC
The DNA here is from genome assembly GCA_015108515.1 of Hemichromis elongatus. NCBI lineage: Eukaryota > Metazoa > Chordata > Actinopteri > Cichliformes > Cichlidae > Hemichromis > Hemichromis elongatus. The sequence continues at coordinate 4,130 of VUQR01011724.1, forward strand.
AGGAGCTTGTTGACGACACTGAGTGCAGATGGGGTTTATTGCTTTATTCGAACATTCAACTCCTGTGATGCGAAAGTGCAAAACCGATCGGGGGGTCGTCACATTCATTCAGCTTCTCCCTTATTTCAAGGCATGACCTGGAAACGACCTAATGTTGACCCAGCCCCAGGGATTTGATGTTCCCTGCTGAGAAATGACAGTGATGCTGGAATCAGCCTCTATTGTGCCCTTATTAACCAGCTTCCACCCTTGCGCACGCGCAAACATACACAATAATATATAGCCATCTCTTTCTTTACCTTCCCATCATCGCCACCGCCGCCGCCGATGCCGTGCTGTTGGATTAGGGGCTGATGCCTAATCTCCTGCTAATCCTGGCCTGTTAATCTGTGTTAGGAGTTCTTACCTCACAGCATGATTTCTGAAGCTCTGACCTAACCACTGAGGGAATGACACACACGTACTTACTGAGTCATTGCATATTTGTTTCTGGATTTTTCTGAATGTTGCCCTTATCGACATCTTTACATTCAGAGAAACTCTCATTACAGCTCGGGATACCTAAGTGTCCTTTTGGTTTGTCTTAACGAAACAGAGCTCCTGTTTGTCAGTTGTTAATGCCCCCCACCCCCCGAGTCGCTGCAGTAGCTAACGTGATCTTTGCCTTCCCCAGAATTATCCACATACTTGCACAAATGTGCACACTCACATGGAAAGATGCTGACTCTGAGCATCGTGGCACATGCCGTTTGGCACGTGTTGGGATTTTTTTACAGACTGGGTGAAGGGGAGAAAAGTGGTAGGTAGCTTAAGAGCCTTTAACTACTCCAAGAAATGACATAGAATTATGGCATTATGCAGCGGTGCCGGTGCCATGTGAACACACACAATGACACACACACATGCTGGGCAGAAGCACACCACGCTGGACTATGGGTGGTAGGATATTTTAAGTTTACTAGTTGTACAAAATAAGAAAATAAGAATAGGTTTGTTTGCCTTCACCACCCTCTGTCTTTTTACTGACTCAGTTTAGCTGTTTTTTTTAAAACCCTCCTTTTCATTTTCATTTAAGTTAAAGCACATTGTCAGAGCATATTTGCATTCATCGTTCCCTAAACATGTCTATATATTTAAGATGATAAATATGGCATTTTATTTACCCATGGCAAATAAAACTTCTTATTGTGTCTTTTTCTTCTTCCTTTCTTTCCTTTTCTGTTTTTTTTTCTTGCTTTCTTCTTCTTTTGACTGCTTATAGCGTAGTGTCGTGACATTAATAGACAAAAAAGACGAACAATGATGGGAAGTGGTGACACTTTGTGCTAATGTAACTTGCCTGCAGATGTGACATGATTTCATTTTTAGAAACCGGATGAAGCTGCCCGTCCACCACTTTGATTCAGAATCTGCATCTGCAGAATCAGAGGATTGTCATGAAAATTGATACAGACATTTATGCATCCCCAAGCATAAATAATAATATCGCATCAACCATGTCTCCATCAAGTTTACATCAAGTCAGAATTAGATTTTGATTTGGCTTGGATTTTAATATTAATTACTTGTCCATTAGCCTTAGCAGCACAGTGTATTTACTGCTAATTAGCACTATGTTACATGAAAAAATAAGATAATCAATATTACTAAGCATTACATAGAATCAAGATATAAATATTTTCACTGTGAACATGTTAGGATGCTAATGTCCGGTATTGTCATTACCTACTTTTCTTACCATCAATAAAACAGGCCTCTGTTGTGGCTGCTATCATCACATGCGCAAGCTTCATTCTGATTTTCTTTCCAGCATCTCTAACAGCACACTCTCAAGGATCTGATCTTCCAAGATCTTCCTTTCCATCTCTGAGGACAGAGACTGTGAACGTTGGACATGGTTCTTGTTCTGGGGCTGCAGTGAGATTTTGCACATCCTTTTTCTTGGTGACTTGCCTCCTTTGATTGAAGAGGTTGCAGATGGAATTGTGCTTGATTAAGTAGCCATAATCCAGCATTTCTAGTAAACCATTAAAGTCTGTCAAAGCACGTCTATCCCTTGTTCAGCGGCTGAAAGTAAACCAGCTATACATCAAGACCCTCAACGCCCCAGTGTTAGCATTGTCTTCTCACAGCAAGAGCATTTGTTTGGAGTTTGCATGTTCTTCCTGCACTTGCATGGGTTCAAATGTCCAAAGGCATGCAGGCAGGTTAATCGGTGATACTTTAATTGCAGTTGTGACAATGGACATGAGTGGTTTTGTGTCTCTCTCCTTGGAATAGACTGGTGACCGGTTCAGGGTGTTCCCCACCTTTTGCCTTATGATAGATGAGATAGACTCTAGCTCCTCCTGACCCGGAACTGGATGAGTTGTTAAAATATATTGATAGTAACCTTACATTTTCCTTTATGTTTTCTGTGTAACATTTTGAAAATAGTTGCACCAGCAACCACGCCCTGCCACACCACTGTAAAGCTAGCCATGAGTTTGTGGACTTTCAAGCTGGGTTGGTAAGCATCACTGCACTACTCAACAGAATGCTAATAAGAAACTGCACAGCAGAGAGTTTTTGGTAGCCTACAACAGAACTTGCATTATACATCATTTTAAGTCTTTTCCAGTAAAAATAGTGACTCCAGCTACTCTTTGGAGCAGATCTTCCACCTGGTTCTCAGCCAGTCTGAAGTATCTTCCTACTATAATCAATGGTGAATGCCATACTGTGTTATGTGTCTGCAAACATCAGGAGAAACAACATCCACCTCTCTTTCTTTCTGAAATGGTAATTGGTAATTTTTTAACTAAGTTTCTATCAGTTAGAACTTTAAACTACAAAATCACAGTGAAAAGCTTGATCAGACTCTTAAAATTAGATTACAGTCACATAATTGACTCTTTTCCTCCTCTCTCTCGACGTCTGCTTTTGTCTCCATCGATGGTCTCTCAGTCCTCCCGTTCCCCCTTTCATTTCCATTTTATTGCCTCGCCACTCCTCCACTTCTCTCTCCTCTTCCATCATTACAGCTCGTGGTTCTCTCCTGCTCTGCCCTCCTTTGGCTTTTCACTGGATAGTAAAAAGGTAAAAGTGTACTTTGGGAGGAAGGCCATGCGGGACGTTAAATCACATACAGGTGCCTTTAAATGGTGAAGGGACCGTGAGACGGAAACACACACATGCACACATGCGTACACACGTGCGTACACACACAAACACACAAACAGATGTACCATCAGCCCCTCATTTAGGTAGCAGTAATTTGGCCCAGTAAGTGACAGGGTTATTGTAAGAAGCTCATTAAGAAAGGGAAGCAGCGAGTAAACGTCTGACTCAAGGGAATAAATTCAAACCACTGTGCCACTTTTACTGCTCAGCAATAAGTTGCTTTGATGTGGTGTGTGATGTCAGGGCTGGGGCAGACTCAGGGGATGTGAGAATGTGTGTATGTTAAAAATGCTGCTTCTTAAACAACTGATTTTCCATTTTATTTGTAATGTGATCTAATTAAAATGCATAATTATTTCTTTTTGTTTTTTGCTCTGCTTATTTGTGAACACTGTACCATTCGCACGTGTCTGTTGTTAAGCATCCAGAGGTCAGAGATCACATTAGTTACAACGTGATAGGCTGTCACTGCACTAACACAGCCAAGGTCATTTCCCATAACTAACTTTCATCTCAGCAGGAGACACGGAAAAAAGGAGGGAAGGACCGATGTGAGAATGAAAGGAAGGAGGCAGTGACAGAGTGAAATTGAGGGATGGAGGAAGCTGGGATGGAGAAACAGATTTTAGGAGGAGAGTTAAAAGGGAGGCAGGATGAAGAAAGACTGTTAGGAAAGTTAGAAGGAGTGAGGAGAGTCAGATCAGGAAATTGTTGCTAAATGAGGTGACAAAAAAACAGTGATCTGGAGGTGGTTGGATTTTCCAAAGCTGTGTCAGACAAGGAGACTTTTTAGCTAAGTATCTGCATGCAGGGGGAAGCTGCCTCTAGTCTCATTACTGCGTAGCCAAATACTCTTAACACCGAAACAAGATGAAGCAGGTCCTAATGTGAGACAGTTATTTTAGCAAGTTAATATGCACTGACGTACAACTTTAAAGCCGGCTGCTGGCAGAAAAATGAAGAGAAACTGTATAGGAAGCACAGGGAGGCGAAAAAGTTGTCAGTCTGCTTGTTGCTGTCTTGCTATGATAGAAATAAAGGGAGAGTCGGTGCCAGCATTCATTCGTTTCTGAGAACACACACTGAATGAGAAGATGGCATGACTCACTGATAGGATGAGTTTATTTTTGTTATTCTTGGACTTATCTGAACCTGTTGAAATATTTGTATGATTACCATCCTCATTAACTCATAAGGGTTGTCAAATGTTGTTATTACTATTTTGGAATATAGATAGTTTAAAGGGTTGCAGTTCATTAAGTGTTGTGCAAAAAAATGTACACTGCACAAAGGTCTTGAGCCATCCTTTATTTCTTTATGTTTTTGCTAGGAAACTGGGAAATACCTGCAGCAAGTTACTGAAACGTGCAAGCATGGATAGAAATGCAGTTAATAAGGCAAATGCATTGTATAATTCTAACATGTTTGAAAGTCACTATTTGGAATGACCGCCTGACTTTTGCCAATCTCCAGGAGCACTTCTCCAGGCTTCTTGCAGGACATTTAGAGCTTTTCTTCAGATGTTGAAGGAGGCCTCTGGAGGAGGCCAGTCCATGTTGAAAACTGCAAATGAGAGCATCAGAACTGTGGATGGTTTAAAGTTGAGCCAAGAAGGTTGTCTAAGCTGTAATGCCTGTTTACAAGTTTGAGTTCATTTCATGTCTTTTTAAGGATAGCAACAATCATTACAAAACCTGCCTCTTATAGACATCCAACAATCCTCCCCGTTGAGCAAGCACTTGGCTAGAGTTGGGAGGAAAAGCTTTCTTTTTATTAGAAGGAAATCTCAGACAGAACCAGACTCAGCATGGGCCACAGTTTGCCTAGACTGGTTGAAGTGAGAGGAGAGCAGAGATATGAAGTGTGAGCACTGAGAAACAAGAAAACAAACACTGAGCAGACTGGTGGGGCTCCTGAGCCAAACATGTGTGTAGGCCTATTTGTATTTTGTCTGATTATCTAACTTCTTCTTTTTAGACACATTATTACAAAAGAGATTGCAAACCGAATCCTCAAGAACGGTTACTTTCAGACTTATTGTTTTGAATTTGTTTTGAATAGTCAGCTGTGATGTACCACCCCGGGAGCGCTGTCATATTTTACTCCTTCAGCAGCTTAAACAGTCTGACGTATAGCCTCACATCTGGAAACTAGTCATCTGAGATACTTTAGTTATGGTTTATAGTGTGCTGATTCAGCTTGAGCGCATTCCGCCCGACCTCGGAGAAATATTATTCTCTGCAGTGTTGGTGCAGGTTACGTGATGGAGTACGTTCGCTGTGGCCGAGGGCGTAATTAGATTTACACGTCTCGTTTAACCTGCTAGATGCCTCGACGGTCCCGGATATTGGAAGCATCTCGTGAGTTTTTCAAGTAAAGCAAAATGGATATTGTAATTGTCACGGTGCGAAAAAATGGCCTTTTAATTAGGTAAAATTAAAGAAAGTGCGAACTAAACAACTTTTAACCAGCTCAGCAAAGTTCATTTAGGTGCTTAATTATGATTAAAGATACAATTACAGAGTCGGTTAAGGTTTGCTTGGGGTTATTTGCCTTGGTTCATAACACCTGGGAAAGGATTTTTGCAGTGTGATGTTTTTGCAGAAATGCTTTAATGGCTTAGTAAGCAGTGGTCTGTGTGTTTGTGTAGGTGTGTGTGTGGGTTTGTGTGTGCACACAAGATTATCTTCTATGTATGTTCCATTTAGAGTAACCTACAACCTCAGGGTATTATGTCTGTGTGAGTAACATCAAATGTCTCCCACCTTTATCTGTGTGTGTTTGTGCTTGCATGGTTTAGATTAATAAAGGCTTATAATCTACATTTAATTTTAATAACTGGTGTGCGTATTAATGAAATGCATTAACCCGATCTTCTTAATCGTATGTCTGGTGACCTTGATCCACCTAATGATGGCCTCGAGAGGACGAGAGTGGGTGTGGGTGTCTTTGTGTGTGTGCATGCATGTGTGGGTGTCTGTGTGGGCGCCTGTGTGTGTGTGTGCGCACTGTATGTTTGCAAAAGTTTTTCCTGAACATTGCTGCCTTTTTGTGTTTCATGTGATTATTACTTGTTCTGATATGTTTTCTTAGCCATGATGTTCATCTTAGGCATCATATGCTTATTCTTATTGCTAGCATTATGCTAAGCAAGTGTATTTGTGGGTTTAAAGGAGTCAGAATGGTTCCTTATATTGGCCAGGCCAGAGACATACCGGTGACTTACATTGGTTTAATATTGGTTTAGTCATAGAAGAAAATTTCACTTAGACAAGCTTTTTTTAAGAGGACAATAAATGTCTAAAAACTGCTGTTTTTTTTTCATTGTGTTTATGTAATTGTGGTTTTCATTGGTCTTTGACTTTTTTATTTATTTTTGTAGCCATTATTTTATTAATCTCATTACATTGCACATAATAGAGAACAATGATTAGGCTAGAATGACTTTAAAAAATGTAATTTATTTGATTCGACATTTTGGGAAAGATACTATATCTTATATTATTTTATTTAGCTGGGATGAGCTTAGCCAAGCGTAAAGTCTGAAGGGAGGGGAAAACAGCCTTCCAGCCAATTTAAGGAAACATCTCGTGTTTTCAGTATAAATGGTGTCAAGCTATGCTTTTGAGACAGCTTTTTTGTTTGTTTTTCTAGACACGTACCTGTAGTAGCATTCATGTCACCACATTGATTTTAATGTTAAACACCATGTTGATCTTTCTGAGTCTGAAGTGAACATTGTTTATAGTGTTTAAAAAATGCCAGACAAACCTAAGTAAAAATTTTGATTTAGTCTCTCAAAATGTAAGGTTATACATAGCATCTAGAAACACTGACCGATGTTGACAGATATACAAAAATGGGCAAAAAGCACCCTTCAAGGGGGTAAAGCGGTAACAAAACAAGAACACAGTCAAAGACAGACACCCACACCAGCTCTTGGTGATTCTTTTATTTATTGAGGGATTCCTAGCAAGGTCATCCATTCTGTAGATTTCCACTCTGTCATGTGGTCTGGAAATCCGGTATTTTCGAGTTTTCCCCTCAGCAGGTCACTCTGACCTGCAGATTAATGCATCAGCTTTACAGCTGGCCTGCATCAGCCCAGATCCCTCATGCATCAGGCCCAGGTGCCGTCTGTCTCCCAATAGTCTAAAAGAAAAACTTTTGGACATGGAAGAGACCTTTGATGACACACACAGCTTATACACATATTTATCTTAGGTGAATACTCAAATCTTATTATATAGTTCGCTCCTGCTCCAATTACGATACTGTATGATATGAGTGCAGTAGTCCTAGAATATATGTGGTATTATGTAAAGTTTTAAAAACAAAGTGTTTTCTGGGGCTAATCTATGTAATATGCTCGTGTAATAAACACTACAGTGTCAGTTACTACTTGCTGTTGTGCTTTGGTTTACTTTGATTTCAAGTTATTTTACTGAAATTATTCACAAATTTGAACCTATTAACACGAGGCTTACAGATTTAAAAAAAAACATTCAGTGATGCAAGCAGGGTTATATAAATGTTGGATAAGTAGGTGGGGTTCACAGCAAGTTTTTAGCAAATACTAGCTAGCTTAGTTAGCATGGTTTGAATTAGCCCATTGCCTATACGTATAGGCTAAATAGTGCTATCATCGAAATAAAATAATTAGGGGTGGGAATGTAACGTGTTAATTGCGATTAATTAATTTGAATAAAAAATCTAACACATTTGGTCAAGAATTTACACCAGTGTCCTGTTTTAGCTAGGAGATAGCAAGAAGCAGATGGCGGGGTTTATTAAACTCCACCAAGACAGCAAATCTGAAGGCTGGACCGTCCAATTTCATAGCAGCTCCCTTTCGGCCTACCTGGCCTTTGAAGGACTCGGCCCACATAGACCGCAAAGGTCCTCAGGTGTATGCACCCTCTGAATTTGGACAAAGCTGAAGAATCAGAAGGAAGCGACTTGCTAGGACTGACCAGAGGCAAGTTTCATTTCAAAAGATTACTCGATGGAAGCCTTGATAAAACCGTTGTTTTGTGCAAACTGCAAAAAAAGTGTTTGCATAGCACTGAAGCACTTCAACGTTACGGTACCATCTAAATGCAAAACATGTTGCAGTGAACGCAGAAAATGTGGGAGCTGCTAGCGCTAGCAGTTCGAATACCAACAAAAAGTGTCTGGTTCCTTGTCGCACTTTCACCACTTCGCAAAAAACTGCTGTTTTGGTACTTTTGCCTTTTCAATTTCCTCTTTTGAACTCTTTACCACAAAGGCAGCTAGTAAGTATGTTTGATGAAATGTCAAACATTAATAGACTTTGATTAAAAATACAGTTGTTTCTGATGATGATTGTAGTCACTGAGTCATAGTAGAAAATCAAGTCTGATTGGACCTTTACTTTGAATAGAGGCAATTTATCACAGTAGATCTAAGATAAGTGGCGATCAGGTCAATTTAAAGCAGTCCACTTGAGCTCAGCAATCACCCCAACTCTAATTAGCTACTTCAGCTGAGAGATTTTTTTAAAATCACGTACATTCCCCAATAAGAATTGATTTAAAATCAATAAAAGAGTGATTTATGTGTCATGTAGTAGATGATAAACACCTTATGGAGCAAAATAAATAAATAAAAATCTTCCCATGAACATAAAAATGCATTTTACCACAGGGCAAATACCAATTACATTACTATACCCAGCGGCTGAACCAATATGTTTTGCTCTGTCTGATATAAGCCAGCAGCATGCCACCAGAACAGCGTCAGCATAGCATTCGAGGGAGATTAATTAATGTGTACTTAAGTGTCAAACTGAGATAAACAGACATCTGCTGTCAAGTATTTAAATAAACTGCTGCTTCAACAATTTGTCTTTGATTAAATGTGAGTGCTGCCAAAGTAGGAATGGTGGTTTGTCTTATTCAAAGTTTGTTTGTATTGAAGTTTAATTTGAGTTTGAGTTTACTCAAAAGGGGACTAGACTCACTTTACAGCCAGTTCTCTGCACCATGTCACCCCGATTATAATAACACCCTTCCTGTTGCAGACTAGGCTTGATTTGGGCCTTTTATCCCTGCCTGGATGACTCTTTGTTTGCCTGCAGAGCGATGCAGGTAATCTGCGCTGAGATTTTGCTCACTTGTCAAGACGAGCTCAGGTATGTTGGGGCTATCCCAAGGAATTCAGGGGTTGGGGAGATGAAACAGCGAGGGTGTGACCCAGAGAAGAAAGTCAAAGGCTTATGCTTTTGATGGGAAAAGGAAATGAATGTGGTCCCTTTGGCGACCAGAGTAAGCTGTTTGAAGGCAAAACCAAAAAGCAGTTTTGAATTAAACGGATTCGCTAATGATTAAGTGCAAAATACCCTGCAGCACAACCAGGTTCTATAATGCAGCACTTAGCTCCAGGAGGGCTGTGGGAGTCTGTGATTTCTACTTGGCATTAAAGGAATTTTTCCTCATAAATATCACATCATACATTTCCACATAATCAATACCAAAGAATTTACCTCCTTGGAATTCACACCAACCTGATGAGGTGAAACAAAAACGCGTTCCTCCTATAATAAACAGGGTAATCTGTATTTAAAAGGATTTTGCTTTCATTGCATTCTTTAAACCTTGATCACTGACTTTACCCAAACTGGGGGGGCAGGAGTACAAGTTATTTTGAAGACCCAGTTTAAACACCGTTTGCTCAGCCCTGATCCATACTCTACTTACATGTGGAGATTAAAAACAACTTGATTTTTCAACAACGTTTTATATTCATGCATATCAGAAAATATATATAGTAGTTCTGATGTATCTGTGAGCAGTCAGCCAATAAGCTGGCCAGGCTCCAGCTGACTGATCACAGATACCAGTGTCCACATCCAAAAGGCAAACTACAGAAAGACATTCAGTTCATGCACAACGTCAAGTTGCTGCAGGAACTCATTCACTGCCGATCAGATCTCCTGCAGTGTTGCATGTGTTTAGCCCACACTTACGTGGTAATTTTCAGGGGGAGGCAGTCTGGTTATCTTTTTTAAAAGATTTTGGCAATGGCTTTAGATCATGTATGCACCTGAGAGACCACCCATCTAGGGTGTTCATCGCCATGAGCAGCTGATAAATATTAACAGGGAAAGCGCCATGGTAAAGAGTGTGGCTGTCAGTGTGCCTGCGTGTGTTTGTGATTCTGTGCTCTTGTACAGTAATTATTCAGCTTTTTTTTTTGATGACCAGTTTCCATTTTTGACGTTAAGAGTAAAAACAGGTTTTCTGCTGTTGTTGTTTTTTTTTTTCCATTCTTGGCATCTTTGAAGGTTAAAGCTTGGGTTTACTTAGCTTAAGAAATAGTTTTATCACTGCTTCTAAGGTGACTCATCTGTTTTGAAGACATAACCATGGGCAGTGGTGGGCTTGTGTATTATACAACAAAATCAAAAACCTTGCTGAGCTCCTCTGTAGATTGCCTCCTTCAGGTCCTGTTCTCTCCCCTGTGGACTTTTGCCTCTTGATCTCCTCTAATGTGCTGATTTAACTTGATCTTCATTTTGAGGATACCATTTGCATGGAGACGTATCTGACCAGTTCAGTGCACACAGTGGCACCAAGCAATGCTCAGTTCAGTTCTCCTTGACTTTTTAGTAGAACTCTATGAAGGCAGGTTTCACTCCGGGGATGAGTCGTTGGTGCCAAACTCAAAAATAACAAGTGTAACCCTGTTTATGCTCCTTACCTGGTGCCATTGGGCTAGGAAACTGTTGAAAACTGCTGAAAACTGCTCAGTCACAGCTGCTTACTGCTGCAAAAACCCTGCACTGGACATAAGAGAGTCTGTTTGATGAAACCCATTATGGGTGTACTTATATAGAAGACCAGGGGTAAAGCCAGTAGTACATAAAAAGATAAGATGGAGAGATCAGGCAAAGTATTTATTTGTATAGGATGTTCCTAGAAACCCTGTGAAAAAAAGAGAAGGATACTGGCATCTAACCTAGTGTGCAAATGCAGTGGTTGATAAATGAGCACAAGAGACCAGAGACACTCCACAAAGATGGGTTGAGTCTAACGCAAACTTGAGTTTAGACAAAATATTTCGAGAAGCTGAAGCTTTTAGGGCTAAAATTTAGGAAGTTTAAGGCGTAGCTCAGAACAAAGGATTTACTTGTCAAACTCTGTGTGCAACCGCACTCCCCACCCCTCCACACAAACAGACACACACACACCCACACCTATTTGACATGATAATTGAAGGGCTCACATGTTTTATAACCTTCTAAAGCCATCAATACAACACATCTCGCTGCATGCTTTAGCAATTCAGGACATTTTTGCCTTTATACCTGGTTGAATTCCACAAATGTGGTCCATTTAAACAAAGCCCAACCTCTATAGCTAAGGTTGGGTAGCTGTTAACCCTGAGGCATGCAACATTTTAGACAGTTGGGTGTGGAGTTAAAAAAAAATGGTGGATCACATTTAAACCATTAAGGAATAGCAACACATTACAAAACCACAGCAGGCAAACTATGAGCACACCTGATATTAACGTGCATACCTTTCATACCAGGTATTAGAAGGCACCTAATTACGTGGCCACATGTGATAAGTATATTTCATCGGTCTCAAAGATGACTCTATCCATGGGTGATTTATCAGTAGCATCTTCAATGACCATCTTGCCCAAGCCCTTCCCATCTCATGCTTTGCTTCCGGGGCCTTCTGTTCATCTCGTGTTGAGTTGAAGAAGTACCTTCATTTATGCCGCACACTTAAGTATGTGCCGTGGATCCCTGGACACATACAATAGGCATCCAAAATCCTAAAAGAACGAGGCCCTTTCCAGCCTCAAAATGTTGCCTAAGCAAAGGAACATCACTTCATTGTCACCACATTGTCGGTGTATTCATGCTAACACTTAAAGCTCTCCTCTTGTAATTGAGTCACATGTATCTTCATGAACGAGCCCAAAGAATCATGGAAAAGCAATATATATATACACACAATATATATACACACATATGCTATATATATTTGCTTTTCTTATTTGAAAGAGGCCTTGGGCACTAGGCGGAGGATTATGTCAGTGACGGTCCCCGTAAGTGTAGTGAAAAATGTGTGTTTGCCCCTAAGGAAGCTAACTTAACTAAATATATGCTGTAGCTTGAGGGCAAAAAACAGTGTGAGCAACCAGATTTCTCCTCTCCTCTCCCCTCCCCTGCTCCACTTTACTCCGGGGCACTTAAAAGTTGTGTCTCGCTTAAAAGGAGTTTCTGCCATTTTGACAATCTCACCCCGCCTCTTGTGTGCAGATGAATGCCCAATGCCTCTCCATTTCCCCATCACCAAACCCTCGAGCAAGCCGCTTAATCCCAGATAACCTGCACTTTGATGGACCCTCTGCTTTTTTTTTTTTTGCCTCCTTTAAATGCACTTTTATGTGTGGGCGAGCGTGTTTGCAAGCTTGCTTTTTGTACACATGTGTTAGTGTGTAACCGCTGCGCTCACTTCTGTCTGTCCAAATAAAATACGTTTTTATAGCAGGATCCCAGTTGCTTCCATTACCCAGAAACCCAGGAATGCAGTAGAGCATAACAGTTTGTAGTAAAAAAAACAACAACTCTAAAACGCCTCCGTGTCTTCACGGTCGGTAAGCAGACCGACAGCGAAATGCTAACGTTAGTTTTTGTGCATGTGCACTCGAAGATGGCATCAGCAGCTTCTGAGCTGCAAGAGTGAGGGTGAAGTTTTCAGTCCATATGAAGAATCTGTCTTATTTTTACATAGTTTCACGTTGGATTGACACTAAATACCAATAAATTGTCATAAATAAAAAGCCCAACTTTGTACTTTTTCTGTCCAGTAGTGAGAATAAAATATGTATGGGAATGGGAAATGATCTCCATAATCTACTGTGTCTGAAAACAAGTGCAAGAAGAAAAAAGAAAAGCGCTTCTGCTCTTCTACTTCTTTAGTTGGCCCAAATGTTTCTGCAAATCCAAAAATGCAAGTACTGACTGAAAGCTTGATGTCTGTCGAGGGTCTTGCAAATGGAAGGTTTTTATATATATCAACCGCACATGAAAGATTTTCATACTGAATTTAAAACCTCCAGCTTATAAAATAAACTATTTAGTAAAGGATTTATTTGTACCACCAAATACTCCAAAAAGCACCTACAAACGGTTTCTACCTGACTAATCAGAGAAAAATCTGCAGAGCTGTGTGAAAAACTGGCCAAACTGATCGTATAATATCAAACTGTATATTTGATTAAATATGTGATTGAATGTTTGGAATAACTAGCAGTGAGGCTGTAATTACGACAGCGGCTGACACAAAGATGAAGATTCAGTGATTATTGCCGGGAATCTGATCGAAAACACTGTGGGCGTCGTGAAAATTCACAGCTTAAGTGTGAGGATGTGATTAGTTTGGTTTTTTTTAAAGCTTCTTCCAATGTGAGTTAATGATGAGGCACGCCGCTCAGTGAAAACACAGGTGGGACTGGTGGAATTAAAAGCTCAGACGAGTGAAGCATCTCGTCTCAGACTGAGTGACCTACACTTGACACTGAAGACTACCAAATGAAAGAGAATATCTCAGTGGCAGAGTTGATCCACAGAGGATGGGCGTGTGATGGGTTTAACTCCCTGAGCTCTCTGTGCAAGGCAGTAAAACAAAAATCATCCAAAATATCAAAAGCAGAATGTGAGAAAAGAAGCGAGGTGATACAAAAGTCCTATTTCCTGTAATCCAGCTGCCACCATTTATCTCGCTCTCAGTTATCGGTTATCACACACACACACACACACACACACACACACACACACACACACACACACACACACCAGCCAGTGCAAATGAAAGATTCATGGAGCAGCGATGATGAAGGCATCTCGTCTTCTGCTCCACTTACTGCGGTGGACAAATTCTGCCCCCCAACCCACACATACACACACACACCAAAAAACCTGCACACAAGTACACCCAATTCCCGAAACTGTTAAAAAGGCAGAGAGCAGTGATGCACATAGCCTTGGGGTACTTAGTCACCCTTAACCCTTCCAGACGTAGCCCCACACACACGCACACACACACACACAAAATCCTGAAGGCAACCATTCAATGCTGCAGATTGATTTTGAGACTTTGTGTACAGGTATGTTTATTTGTGTATATGGGAAAAAGAATATTCATGTTTTTTTTTTACTTTCTGGGAATCCCCATGACACTAGAGACAAAAAATAAAAAATAATGAAATACTGAAGGCGATACATGTTGGTGTGATTCTGCATTTCGATCATGTATAAATGTCACGATGAGGATTTAGTTACTGGATAGAGGCTATGAGTAGTTTCCAGACTTGCAGCTGTTGTTTCAGAGTTCGTGTTGCATTGGTGAACCGTATGTTGTGTAAGGTGGGGAAAAAAAAGACTGCAGTAATACATGAGATGAGGACAGAATTATTAGCTTTAAAAGGGATAAAAATGTCATTCTTTTAAAAAATATTTCACAAAAGCTTTCAACAGAGAGCGAGGCTTTTCCAAACATGCTAGTTTTATTCTGGACGCTTACATTATTTTACTTTGGACACAGAAACCAAATTATATGAGAAAAAAAAAGCCCAAATACCAGGGTCAAAGCGTAGCTGGATAACAGCCTGCAGTCTTTGGCTGTAGTTTTCGATAAGTCTCACACACATCTCCTGAGAAATCCCACCCTGTTCTTCTTTGGCTAATCTGCCAAACTCCTCCAGATTTGATGGTTTGTGGCACGGACCTTGGTCTTCAGTTCATCCCACATATTTTCAGTGGAATGTCTTGGATCCTTGTCACGTTGGAAGACAAAGCGATGACCCGGACCCAGTTGTGGCGCTAACTATTTTAGGTCTTCTTTCAAAGTCTTCACACATTCTTCTTTCTTTGTCTCATCTAACCAAAGGACGCACTTCCCGTATGGATCATCTTTCCAGATTGCCTTTAGCTGACTTCAGCGTGTCACTTTTTTTGTGGGAGTAGAGGTTTTTCTTGGCCTCCGACTTCTCTTCTACGCGACTACAATCCCCAACTTGGTTAAGTCATTCACTCGTGTCTTGGCAGTTGTTCTGGGGTCTTTAAACACATCTCTCACTACTTTTCTTTACAGTCTTTGAACTCTTTTGCTCCCTTCTTCTGCCAGGCTTGTTCTATGTTGTGTGTCTCTTTTTGAATTTCACTTCACGATGATGCTTCTCACTCCAGTTTTCAGCACTTGGAAGTGTTGTGATAGCTTTATCCATAACTATAACTATCCACCTTCTGCTTTGTGAGCATTAACAATTCTTTTGTCAAGCCTAAATGGATTTCTTTTGGTTTGGCATGATGATTTCTCAAGTGACAGCTCAAACCGTTGCTGAGGTTTTAGTGCTGTGTGTAAATTGGAAGATAACCCTCAGTTTTAGCATTACAGTGTAAAAAATACATGACTGCACAGCAGTGGTTTCTGCTATGGCTAAATAAAAAGGTCAATTTTTCAGAGGGCTAATAATATTGACTCTGGTCATTTTATTTTTTTTCTTAAATAATTCTGTTATTGTTTGCAAAACAGAAATATTATGGATTCTAAAGAAAAGTATTTAGGAATTAATGCAATATGAGCTCAAAACGAGGGACTTTTACTGAACTATTACAGACTTTAAATCGGGTTCATGGAACCCACACACCCGAATCTAAATCGCAGACACACAAGTATACAGTTTGAGTGGAAAACTGCTGCTATATATGAATCAGCTATACTGTATACACTGTAAATAGTGCTCATCTTGTCTAAATGCATAAAAGCGTTCCACCAGTGTCATAAATATTTTATGAGAAGCTCCCAAATTCTTTACTCAGGCAGAAACAGCAGCGCTACATAGAAGGGGAGTGTCCTGCAGCCAAGTTGTAATTAAGTAGCCAAATATTAGCAGAGCACTACACACAAGGAACGCACAGCAGATACAAGTTCATTTCAAAGTTTAAAAATACTACTGCAGCAGTAAATAAAGTGGTCCAACAGCATCTGCTTACATGTCCAATCCTGGTAACCATGTGAAACCAGAGGGGTTGGCTTATAAATAGAAGGTCTCATTGTGCATCTTATCGGCACAGCATCGCGTAGAGATTAGCCTCGTTGTCATTGGGATATCTAGATTTTTGGCAGGTATTAATGTTTATAATCTTTCTCAGTAGGTTAGCAGGTATATGTGGAAATACCTGCTAATTACAAAGCAAAGCTACATCTGATTGGAGTGTGAATAATTTTGCATGCATTAATTTAGCAGAATACAGTTTTGTCCTCGTTGTGGCTCTAGATTTAGAGATACTACAACAGTAGACTCAAAGTGCACTCAAATGTTAACCTAAGATAGCATAAGATGAAAATTCAAGGCGCCCTTAATCTGTCCAGCAGTAGTTGACATATTTCAGTCTAAGATAAAATGGTGAACTGACTGCTGTTGCCATCCCGATGAGTGATAACAGTTACAGCTCCCGTCTGCAGCCTCTGCTTCTTTAAGCCTGGTGCTCGTGGTTGTTGGAGGAAGATGGACATGTTCAAAAGCTGACAAGTTCGATTATTATAGAATATAAATTCAGTTAAGACCAATAAAATTAATTAGTGTTCTTCTCACTGCATCAGGTGAACATCTGAGGATGTGTCCTCAGGGCCTGACTTGCTGTACCAGTGCAATGGAGGAGGATCTGGCCGGTTTGAGCACCAAAGAAACAGAGGGGCTGATCAGAGAGGCTGGCAGGTCGCTGCAGGCTGTCTTCAATGGTCTCCACAGGAGCTTTGACAGTAAGTAGGGTGTATGTGTGTGTGTTTGTGTTTGTGTTTGTGTGCAAGACACTCATTACTAGCTGAGCTCGATAGCAAAGCTTCAGAAGTGAGCCCAGAGCAGTGTGACATTAGTGTGTTGTGTATCTTTTTGTTTGTTACAAGCTCTGCCTGTGCACACCACTCAATACTACAGCTGGAGAGGGTGAGTGTGTGTGTCAGTGGACAAAACTGTGTGCGTGTGTGTGTGTGGACGGGTATTAACATCTTTGTGGGGACCAAAAATTGGAAGTTTACTATTCTCACTGGGACCAAAATCCTGGTCCCAATGAGTCTGAAGGCATTTTTGAGACTCAAAATGTGGTTTTAGTGTCAGGGTTAGGTTAAGGGTCAGGGTCAGGGTTAGGCATTCATTTTTGATGGTTAGGGTTGGGGTAAGGGGCTAGGGAAAGAATTATGTCAATGAGATGTCCCCACAAGTTATGAAAACACAACATGTTCGATTGTGTGTGTATCCTGTGCGTCAAGGGGACCCCTGACTGGGTGCTATAATGAGAGCAGAGTCAGGCAGACACAATGAAACATGATAAGCTGATCCCCTCATCTCAGGGGAGACACACACACACACACACCCCCACTCGTGTCCACACACCGCACACACAAACAGAGGGGTGTCCCCTGGGGCAATGGCTGGTTCAGCTAATGAGCAGTTGACCCACTGAGGAGCCGAGTCTGCAGATCACTGCACATCAGAGGAAGAGAGAGGGATGTACGGGAGGAAGAAGACTGAGATCTGCCACTGTTAACACCAACGAAACAGATGAATGCAACCAGAGAGAAATGTGTAATTAGCGCTGAGAAGAAACGATGTTTCTGGATAAAAAAAAGAAAATAAATAAAGAGAAAGACAAGTGAGAGCAGGAGGAGGAGGAGGAGGAGAGGACAGTATTATTAGTCTGAAGGCAGCAAGCCACCTCGGTAGCAGTAACGTGGCCGTCCATCTGGTTGTTGTTAGAGCAGACTGGCACTGGTCCACGGCCTTTGAAGCATGAGGGAAAAGCCCAGACCAGTATACTGCAAAGACAGCACGCTGACTCCCTCGTTCTCTCCTGTCAGCCTCTTTCTCGCTTTGTGTCCATCTGTCTGCAGAGATGAACCAAACCTAGACAAATCTTAAGTCAAATAATATAAACTAAATGTGCGTGTTAACTAATAGAAAGGCTGTTAAATCAAAAACGACAAATGAGAACGTGTAAGGTGATAAAAGCTGCTTATAGTGACAAAGTCACACTGAAAACTGAAGCATTCCCCTCATCTCTCCAGACTATTACAGTCTACCTTGGTTGTTTTTGGAGTTATGGTTCACAGCCCCATTACGTTGGTCCTGTCTCAGCAATATAGTAACTAGCTTCCACATGCACAACCTGGCAGCTTCTCTTTAATCAAAAACCATCTAATAAACTCCCTGTACCTGTAACACTTCCTGCTCAGCATTAGCTTTCAGATTTGTTATGCTATCGGCCAGGTCTTGAATCTAGCTGCTAAAAAAGCCACATGGATTACTCAGCTCAGATGAAACCAGACACAAATAAAAGGACGTACATTTTTGGATTTCTGGAAACAGAAATCCAGATGATTGCTGTTGCTGTGTGTTTACTACACGTCTAAATAGGTGTTTGTTTGCTACACTTGATGTGAGGAGCATGTGCATATAATTCACCTTGTTGTGGAGCTCTGGTTACGGTGACGCTCTTCTTTTCCTTCCCTCCTCCAGTGTATTTCACTGAGCTGCACGGTCGCTCCGAGCGCTCCCTGCAGGAGGTGCTGTCTCCTCTCGGCCCGCTGTACTCCCAGAACAGCCGTCTGTACGGGGATCTCTACGCAGACCTGCGTCAGTACTATCGGGGCTCGGCTCTCAACCTGGATGAGAACCTGTCCGAGTTCTGGTCCCGCCTTTTGGAGCGAACATTCAAAGCCTCTGCACCCACGGATGTGAGTAAAAACAAAGGGTCCTTCTTTTTTTTTCGGAGCAAAATAAAAACCGTGTGTAGGGAACTGATTCAGCTGAGAAAATAATATCAGAGCTAATTCCAGTTGGGTCCCCAAGTTTTGACCAAAATAGAAATTCTTGATATTTTAATAGATGCAGTTTGTGGATTTTGTAAACAAGTCCTTTGCTTTTGCTCTCACTTTGAAACTCAGCTGCTACTCTGGAATATCTTGTATTGTTTCTAACAGCGTACCCAGTAACATATTCCATCCGCAGTGTGTCCACTTCCACTGTCACCTCTGTCTCACAGGTCAGCTTATCAGAGGACTACCTTGAGTGTGTTGCTAAGCAACAGGAGACGCTGCGGCCATTTGGAGACGTCCCTCGAGACATGAAGGCGAAGGTGATCCGGGCGTTTGTCACAGCCAGGTCGTTTGTCCAGGGGCTGTTAGTCAGCGCAGATGTGGTCAGGAAGGTCTCACAGGTGAGCGCGCGTGCTTGTAATACTCATTTAGTTGCTGGGATCGTACCTCTTTGGGGGAGAAATGGCATTTTCCCATAACGTATATGATTAAATATGAGAGTGAAGCAAGTAGCAGTTTGGGTTCAGGTTAGGGTAAAGCCACATGAACTCAGTGAAAGGCAAATGATGTTCACTCAAGTCATGGAAACGCGAACGTCTGTGCACACAAAGCCTGTGTGTGTTTGTGTGTGTGTCTAAGGCCTGCCTGGCATAGTCCCAGGAAAGCAGAGATGATGGCTGCATGATCGTCACACCCTGGCTGCCAGAGAAAATGTCTCCACCCTACAAATGAGAAACACAAAGCTCATCAGAAATGAAGTGTCAGACTCTGCCGTGAGAACAAAGCTCTCACTTGGAGGGATGACAGCAAATTATGGGTGTGATGATGTTTTTTTCTCTCCTGCTCTTGCTGCAGTTTTCTCATCTCTCGGGGACGGAGCACGTCAGATTTGGCTGTTTGTGTTTGTCTGCATTTTGTGGTTTGTTTTTCGATGTTTGATTTAGGACACGAAGAACAAGAGCAAGGCATGCCTTCGGTTCATCACTCGTCCCAGATGCCAGTGCATCAGCAGTGCATAAATCTTTGTTTTTTTAAAGCAGGAACGGGGTACGGTTAAGCCCATTTTCCCAAAACTCGGCTTGTTTACAAATGTCTGACAGTTTCTGGTTTCCCGTGGGTTCCATTCATTTCTGATTGATATGAGCACATTCTTGAAACCTGCTCAAATCATGCACTCCATGGAGGCGCACATGTAGCCTGCCTCGTTTACTTTTTTGTCAAAGCTTCGTTAGCAGCGCAGACTTTTAAGTAACACACGAAACGCATTAACGCATGGCAAAATGTGTGACGGAATTGAATGCAGACCTCACGCTGACAGTGACTCTTTCCACACGAGCAGGTCTCGAGTGTGTGCTGACTGAGTTTCAGACTGCACACAAATGAATGTGTGAGGGTACAGCACTTATTAAAATCAGACAAGCACATCTTTGTGTGCTGTTGTTTCTCTGATTTGACGCGTCCCTCTATAAGAACATTTCAGGACATACGTTCACAATCAGATGCTGAGAGAACAGCAGTGTTGTAAAAAGACAGACAGGCAGGGTCAGCATGCCTTCCAGTTCAGCCTGTATTTCACATTATGGTGCGATAGCGCCCTCTACTGTGTGTTTTTTGAGTAAGTTCACTGATTGAAAGGACAGGAGAAAGAACTAAACAGCCTTTCCATAGAGACAGGAACTAATTTCTGTTTTTTACCCCTTAGCAATAAAAGACAGACAGGGACAAGTTGACAATAGCCGATCAGGGTGGACAACCAACTTTGTGAAATAACTTGAGAAAGAGGCAGTATAGAATTTTCAAAATAATGCCTGGTGTGCAGCTACTAAAAATCTCAGATAAGTTCAAATCTCAGTGATCTCGACATCAAGCTCAAGGTCAGAGGTCAAGTTTTTTGAAAATCTTGTGAATGCAGTAACTAGAGAACGAAGTCACCTAGGATTTCACATTTGCAACACAATCAAGATGCATCTCATGAGGTGGAGGGGTAGCGCTGGGGACTGCCAGTACTTTTATTTTTTTTCCTGTAAGAAACATAAACGTCCTCCTTTCCATTCACTCATACCAGGTTTCCCTGAGTCCAGAGTGTGAGAGAGCCTTGATGAAGCTGCTATACTGCCCTCATTGTCGTGGCATGGCCTCCGCTAAACCGTGCTCCAGCTACTGCGCAAACGTCATGAAGGGCTGCCTGGCCAATCAGGCTGATCTGAACCCTGAGTGGCAAAACCTTATAGGTGAGACATAATGAAGATCGTACTAATGCCAGAGATAATCCTCTGTGAATTCAGTTTAAATAGTTCACTTAATAATTCTGCTAAACAAAAAAACAACAACAAAACACTGCCCAAGTTAAAGTCGCTGTCCCCCCTCCTGTATTAAGACACAATGATCCAGGTGGCGTCTAGCTTCAGCGCGGAGCCCAGCCTCGATGTCGTTCTTTCTTCCATCCCAGTTCGAATCTATGAGGCGGTGCACTACCTGCAGGAAAACATGGATACTTTCATAGCTAAGGTAAGCCTGTCTGACTCAATTCCTATATTAGTTTCCTTGCAAGTTTTTTGCCTCCAAATAACAAGCTCATCCTCAAAATCTTTTACTTCTGTACTGCTTTTATTCCCACGTTAAGGAACATGCAGAATCATATAAGTAGAGAATTGTGGATCTATAGTTTAAAGGTTCACACATTTGTGTAACCAGGAGAAACGAATCGCTTTGGGGGTTGCATGAGGAAGGTTGTCTGGCAAATGAAACATACAGCTGCTGTGATGACCTCTTGTAAATAAGGGATAATAAAGAACATAGCACCATGCATACATTAGAAGAATGGAGAGCATTATTAGCTTACATAGTGAACCACAGGTATACTGATAGTGATCTGCTCCTTTAGTAAAAACCACTTAATGTACTGTCAGTGCAAAAAGAGCTGAGATTTTCAAACGTTTGTCTGTGGCGCCATCTATTGGGATAATTAGATATCACCAATGCAAACTTGGGTAGTAAATGCCTCACAGTGTGTGCATTTGTCTTTGTGTCTTTTGTGCTTGTAGGTGTATCAGATGTGCGGAACGCCAGGAGAACCAGGAGCAGGAAGTCCCACTCCTCATGAACAGAAGAAGAAGAGCGGCTCCTTGACCGCATCCGAGTACAAACCTTCCCCGACTGCTGGACTCAGACTTGAAATGCAGGTGCAAACATCTACCAGTGTGTACTTTAAAAATCATGATTACATATTTAACGACAGCAAGCATCAGTTGATTTTCATGGACGTAAGCGTAAATAGCCAGCTTAAGAGCTCAGCAGGATTTCTTTTATCGGTGAAGTTCTGGTTATGTTTGCACAGCTTTGAAGAGTGCGACTCCATCACAGCTTGTCACTTTATGCATTGTTTATAAAGACCGTTTGCACTCTGACAGCATATTAAGTGTGTGATTAAATGCAATGACTTGGAAACTGACAAGTCTTTGTTCTTAGGTATCAGATCTATCCAGTAAGCTGAGGGAAATGCGTCAGTACTGGATTCAGCTGCCTGTGGCGCTATGTGGCAAACTGGCACCTGAAGGCAACAGTCAGGACAAATGCTGGAATGGTATCACTAAAGCCAGGTAGGGTGAAAAAGCATTAGTGTCGATTTTAAAACAAGCCTGAACCTAACCTCTTAAATGTTTTTCTCTGCTTACTTACATCATAAATTTATTACTTAACTTCCCTGCATTTATCCTCAGAATTAATGTGGCCCTGTTATCCTCATTTGAAATATTTTTATTGATGCACTTTGCTAGAGCAGCTTTGTGTGGTTCACATAAAAAATAATCCCTTAATATTGTACACAGGACTTGGTGCAGCCCTTCAGTTAATCCACGCTCTTCTTCCTCTAGCTTCTGCAGATTGGTTTCTCCCATCTTATAGAAAAGATGTGGACAGCAGATGAGTTGAGCTGCTGTGCTCATAACCAGAGCCGTGTGTCTAAGATGACCATATGAACCTTGTCACCTCTGTCAGAGCTGAGAATAGGAAGAAACGAAACGTTTCAAGTTAGTCGGAAGTCTGGGCTTTTGGCTTATACGGATGTGATCGGACAGGAGTCTCTGTGGACTATGATGTTTGCAGATGTCACTGAAGTGAGCGGTGGAAGAGAGTGTGGAGAGGTGGGCCTATACGCTGGAGAGAAGAGGAATGAATGTCAGAAGAACACGTGTGTGTGAAGGAGAGGGAGATAGGTGAAAAGGTGAACATGGAAGGAGTAGAGGTAGTGACAGCAGCTGAGCTTAGATACCTGGGGTCAACCATGCAAAGCAAAGATGGTGCACAAGAGAAATGAAGCAGAGAGTGCAGGCAGGATAAAGTGGGTGGAGATGAGTGTGAGGGCTGATTTGTGACAGAAAGACAGAAGCAAGAGTGAAAAGGGAGGCTTACAAGATGGTAAGCCAAAAAACCCAGGAAGCAGAGCTGGAGGTGGCAGAGCTGAAAATGTTGAGATTTTGATTGTGAACAACCAGGATGGACAAATGAATACATCAGAGGGACAGCTCAGTTTGAGGAGTTTGGAGACAAAGTTAGGCTGAGTTAGTTTGGGCAAGTGCAGATATATCAGACAAAAGATGCTGAATATGGAAGTGCCAAGCAAGAGGAAAAAAGGAAGACCACAGAGAAAGTTCACGGATGTAGTGAAGGAGTACACGCAGAGGGTTGATGTGACAGGAGGATGCTGGGGGTGAGGGTGAGTTGAAGGCAAATGATCTGTTGTGGCAACCCCTCAAGCTATCAAGTGAAAGAAGAAGACAGAAGTTCATAGTCTATTTTGTGTGTGCTTTTTTTGTTTTAGGTTTTTGTTGTTGTTGACTAGAATCCTTAATCCCACGAGCACTTGTTACTGAAAGGCAGGAAGGCAGTTAGACAACCGAGTCCTCCCGGAGACCCTTCTCCCCTTCATCCATACAATGACTGTTGAATGAAGTTTCATTCTAAAGCGAAAGCTTCTTTTTAATACTTAAAAACTGAAAAATGCTTCTGAAGAGAAGCAGGAAACGGAGGAAGAAAGCCAAACATCCAGCTTCCAATGAAGCTGCTAGACACAAGCCTCTTCATGTTGAAAGCCATTTGTTGCACCTGTGTCAAAACAAAGCAGGTATCATTTCCAAGGTGTCGAGCTTACATCTCTTACACATACAGCGATTCCAAATCCCAGCAGAAATCCACATCCTGTGACACAAGTATTAATGGAAACAAAAGAAAACACCCCAGTGTGTTTTTCTACCTCCCTTAATCCATGTGCAAATGGATTAGAGAACAATCTGATGATCCAGCCACGCTTCACACGTGCACACACTCGCACTTCCCTTTCTCTAAAGTGCTTGGATTAGGGCCAACGAAACATCAAATATGTGCTGTGCCTCTGTGTGTGAATAATGTGAAAGAGGCCATGAAATAAAGATGAAATGCTGACTGTGTGACTGTGTGTGATAAAGAATACACCATTAGAACTCGCTTGCAGCTCTGCAGTGACACCTTGTGGATTTCTGTAGAGCTCAATGGGTATTGGATGCAAAATTACAACAGAAATCCTCAAGAAACAATAACTCGGCATCATCACCCATCTTCTCTTTGTAGGGTTGTGTCATGGTGGCCAAATTGCAACAACAAATTCCTTCTCCTCACATACAAGGTCTTGAATAATCAGACTCCATCTATCTTTGTCCTTCCTACAATGTCCAGAAGACAGAATACAACACATCCATCCTACTCTGCTCCAGTCTGCATGCCAAATATCCTTGGGCAAAATACTAACCCCATGTTGCTCTCCGATGCATCCATCAGAGTGTAAATGTGTATGAATGCTACATACGGAGCATTTAACAGCTTAGAAGAAGAGCTTGTGTGATTGGGTGAATGACTAGTTGTATAAAGCGCTTTTAGTGCTCAGAGAGAGTAGAAAAGCACTCTATAAGAACTAGTCCGTTTATGTGCAATGTTGTTTACATGTTTGTCTCCTACCATCAGAGTATTAGCGGGACGGCGTTTTGTTTCCCTTCTCCTTCCTCCAAGGTGTGCGTTGGCAGAGACATGTGGCGACTGCTAATTGAGTGGACAGCAGCCTCTCAGCCTCCAGCTGACAGCCATCTTGCATCTCTCCGTGTCTCCTCTACACCCAATAAAGAGCCAGCCAGTTGCTAGTGGCTTTGAGTGCTTGTGTGAGAATCCTGAACTTAAATCCTTTAGCGAACAGTGTGAGCTCATTTGTATTGCTGGAATCGTTGTGGCTAGCCGAGAGCATTTAAAAAAAATTTTGTTTTATAACTAGAGAACTGTAAACTTCTCACACACTTGGAGGGAGGAGGAGAGAAAAAGTACACACCCATATATACTCTAGTGGGAGGGGCCAAACATGTAAACAAACTGGCACATGATCCTGGATCACGACATGCTTCACCACATCCTTTCCTCTTCTTTGTTAAGCTTGTCTATAACTCTGTGTGTGTGTGTGTGTGTGTGTGTGTGTGTTATAAATTACCTTGATGATGATCCTAAAGTCTGGGGATTCTGGCAACAGCGGATATAACTAATTCAAAGTGAGCTATAGCTAACATTAAACACAATGATCAATTAATATAGCGCATAATCTTGATTTAGAGAGCTGATATAAATCCGCAGTATGTTCTTCACATAAGGCGATAGCTTGATGAGAAGTCGATCCTGTTACAGCAGCTGTGGGTTTAGCAGCCCGCTGTTGAAAATTCAAAACAAATCAGCTGGCTGCAAACTGGTGAACGCTCATATTTACATGACCTGAGTCACTTTGTCAGTTTATTTTAAATCATTTTTTTCTAGTGGTCGAATGATGGTGAGTAGCTATGAGTTGTGGGATCTCATTATTTCCTTTCGTTTCATAAAAGATGGTGCAGTTTGTCCTATGCTGAATGAGGTGATAATGAAGCATCGAATGACCTTTCCTAAGTATTTAGAGAATTCGAACGCTTCTTATTATGGCTGCCATGCAGATACCTCTGGGTCGCTTAACTCAGTTAGGGACCTTCCTAAGCAGAATTGACTATTCGACCGCGCCCCCGGTCTCCTGTGGAGCCAGAGCACAGCTGTCTCCACTTACAGGGTAGCTGTGATAGAAAGCTGGGGAGAGGAGTTTTTGGATGGGCGTTTGGTTTTAGGCTGAACCTTTTAAAGAAATTGTTTTATTTGTAAATTTGCCTTGTTTTGACTCTTTTCATGAAGAAAAATACATGAATATATTGGCTGAAAGAGAGCTATAGGCCTAAATGCAAAAGTGAATGATAAGCTTATAGGTACTCAAGCCTCACGCGCCTGCATAGATATTTGGCTGTCTGAGATAAAATGAACTTTTAGTTTCTTGTTTGCATAATACGTTTTTTTTTTGCCACAGCTTATTTCTGTCTTATTTATTTCTACATTTTATTATTTAATTACAACAGAAAGTCAAACAAAATCACACCCCTGCTTGTCCATTACACCTGGACATGTTGATCTCTTTCGGCTGGTTTTCCCAGGCACCGATTTCTAGACTTGAAGATGCTGATTGGAAAAAGTATTTGGTCTAGGATTAGGCATAATCCACGTCTGGAAAAACTAAGCCCTAATGATCAATGCTAAAACCACTGGCACACAATTGAAAAGAGTTGCTTACTTCTGACATAGCTGGGGTGGCTGACACAGCAGCGTAGGTGTCAGTCTGAAAGGGAATTACGCAACCAGACTTTGCACAGTTCCATCGGGAGTCACAAAGGGTTTATGTAATATTTTTTCAAACACAGCACTCCTCACGACTTTTAATGTTCCTCAAGCTTGCTGGGTAGAATATTTTAAAAACATAATAAATACAAATTATATCAATTTTTTTTTTAAAGATTGAGCTGATTTTTCTTCTGCAGCACTGATTTTTACTATCACTGGTGCCCATTTTGTAAAGTTTTGGGACTAGGCATTTCATTTTCCAGGTGAGGATACTCACAAGTACTTGTTTTCTTGTGCACAACCACAGGCTGCACGACTGGGCTTTTAACACCACAAAGGCCACCTAATGCAGCTGTGCAAATTCCCTCTACTAGGACTCGTCTGGCTATTGGGGTTCTCTCTGTATTATTGTAGGGTCTTTACCTTTCAATACAAAGTTATTTGAGGTGACTGTTGCTGTGATTTAGTGCTATAGAAAAAAAAACAGAATTTAATTTTATAGTAATTAACTGCATTTGAGAAAACCCTGAAGGCTAAGATAAGCTAAGAAGCGCCCATAAAACCAAATATCGATGCCTCACAGTCCACTGAGCACACACAGCCCGAGCCGTTGCACTACAAGCTCTGTCATCAGCGATAATGTGACAGTCACGAGACAGTGACTTAAGCCATGAGCATAATGCATCTATTCCTGTCGTTTCTTATGGCCAATTAGGTACCTTCCAGAAGTGATGGGTGATGGTTTGGCCAATCAGATCAACAACCCAGAAGTGGAGCTCGATATCACAAAGCCAGACATGACCATCAGGCAGCAGATCATGCAGCTCAAAATTATGAGCAACAGGCTGAAAAATGCACTGGATGGCAATGATGTAGACTTCCAGGATGCAAGTGAGTGATCTTCTGATACAAGCAGAGTTCAGAAATAGTTGTTTTATTTCATACAATTCATAAAATTTGCCAGTTTGCGATTCCGCAAGTAGATCAAAAGCACCAGCTCAATGGTTTCGGGGGTCTTATTCCCCGGATTTAATGAGACCTGGGATTTAAGGACAAAATATTTCCTATAAATGGTGCCATTAAAAGATTAATTCCATTCAGGAATGTCACATGGACCCAATTGCAATTGGGTCATTTATCAAGAGCAGCTGAAGGTGACATTTAACAAAAAAAAAGCTAGACTCCACTTGTCTTTAAATAATTATTTCACAAGTTACTGTTAACAGTGTGTTATCTGTATCTCCCTCTTTTCCAGGTGATGACATCAGCGGCTCTGGAAGCGGTATGTGTGTAGGTGGCCAGTGTCCTCGTAGCAGACCAGGATTGTACGCCTACTCGCCGGACAACAACCGAGTCAGAGGTGCGGCCGCATTCCAAACCGGCTTCTGTAGCCTGCTGCTATTGCTCCCGGTGACCCTTCTGCTGCTGCTGCAGCGATGATGGACCACCTTTGGTCAGGAGTTTGAAGTCTAAGGCAGGGCTGAATCATGGGAAGGACAAACGGGGGTTCAGCTTGAGGAAGTAACTTTGCCAAAAAAAAACAACAACAACAAAAAAACACTTAAAAAAAATAGATAAACAAGACATTTGTGGAATGAAAAGACATTTTCATCGACTAAGAAGAGCAAAAACTGATTGTATTCTTTATTTTACTGCGTTTACATATGTGTTAGCTTGCTAGCGTGTTTTTGGAATGAGGACAGACAAAAGGAAACAAATGAGGGATGACAAAGAAGACTCTGATGAAGATAATGACGTCTAATTGTGTCCAACCAGCAGGCTGCAGAGACCTGTGAAAACATGTTCGGTGCCCTGATATACAAACAAGATTTTTTTAGTTTTTTTTATTTAATTTTTTGTTGTTTTATAACTTGAGTCAAAGTCATCTACCTTAACAAACATTGTGTACGCTGTAAATGTTCGTGTACATTAGTTTAAAGGCTGGCACCGTATCGAGTCATGAATGTACAGTGTAATACTCTACTGGCAAGGAATTCCCCGTAATCTGTGATGTCGTCGTCCAGAAGTCTTGGTGTCACTGCTTTCAGCGGACAGACTCTGTGGGATTTTTTTTCGAAATATTGCAGATAAATGATTACAAACCTGTCATGTATCAGATGTGCTGTGCTGTATACCCAACAATTTCAAATTGGCTTTCAGAAGAAAGCTGAAACAACCACTTCTTCTTTCTTTTAAACAACAACTCATGAAGACGTAAGCAGCCTTGTTGACGCTCTTAGAATAAAGCACACACACGCAGTTTCCTTAAGTTCTGTTTTGTGAAGACAGGCGAATGCACATGATTGTTACACATCTGTTTGCAGTAAACACACACACACACAAACACACAAAACTCCACAGAGAAGAAAAAGTCCAGAGAGGACCATTTGGGGAATGCTCGCCTGTGCTGAGGCTGATGTACGGTAGATCAAACCAAAGCTTATTACACACACGTGAGAACCCTTCACCAGGTTTTATACTATACGCACCTGAAAGAAAAGAAAAGGTTTAAAGTTCCTGCAACTTTTGTATATACAGGATATTTGTGAAATAGTGTGTGCATTAGCCTGGTGATAGATCATTTACTTGGCATGCCTGTCTTCAAGCTGCAGTATCATACTGCTACATATGGAGCTTCTGATTCACGCAAATGTGTTACGCACATACACATTTTTCACTCTGGGGCTGTGTATTGAGCCGGGTTTTTTTTTAATTCATCAGTGTATCCAGTCACACATTTCATTCATTAAACTCTGTTTGATTGTAGCAGTGGGGGTTTTTTTTGTTGTCATGGACAGTTTGATTTGATGGGTAGAAATAGCTCAGCAGTTTGACAAAACTAGTCTCTCTGAGATTTTCCTGAGAACACAATAACACATTCATGCGTGTTTCTAAAAGCCAAAAGCTAGTTAGCTGAGTATTTATTAAGAGTGGAACTGGGTGTCATGTGGCACGTTATCTGGGCTGATCAACAAGGTAAAAAGCACACATTTTTGGTTTACTTCAATTTCTCTTACCAATTCATGGCCAGAAAAAAAATGACTTCACATCAGAAATAAACAGCCTGATACAAAATTGTTATTTAGCCTCTATAGCTGAGTTCAACTTTCAGGACATTTTACAAGGGATGCATTTTTTATAAAGTGCCAAATTATATTAATCTTTAAAAGCATGTTCGGTTAAGGGTGTGGGCACTTTGACAGATGGCTTTACAGTTTGTTTGGAATAGTAGAGGAAAAAAATGTGATTTTCAATGTGGTGAATTTTCCTAACCATCTGAGAACTATGAGCTCCAGTTTGAGTTAAACCATAGGAGGTCCTGGGGTACAACATCATTTTGATTGTGCGACAATCAGGGTGACAATGTAGGATGAAGTGAAGCCCTCAGTTGTACAGGCCTAGAGAGCAGCTATGGGGAAATCTAGGGGAAAATGAATATTGGTTGTGAGAGGTTATTGGAAATTGCTGAGAAAATAATTCCTAAAGTAGCATTCAGACAGGTCTAGGGAAAAATCTGTATTCCCCAACTGGCTGGTAAAAATCTCCTTGAGATCGCTTTGGTTGCTTGCAGATTGCTTTGGTGGTTTTTTGACAGACTTATCTAAAAACTCTGACCAGTGCCAGAAACCTGAATATTAAATGAACATAGAGTGGTGTGAAAAAGTGTTTCCCTTCCTCCTGATGTCTCATTTTTTTGTGTTTGTCACACTTAAACGTTTGAGATGGCCAAACAAATTTAAATATTAGACAAAGATAACAGAATCAAACTCAAATGCAGTTTCTAAATGAAGGTGTTTAGTATTAAGGGAGAAAAAAATCCAAACCTACGGTGTGGAAAAAGTGATGGCCCCCTAAACCTAATAACTGGTTGGGGCACCTTTAGCAGTGAGTCTTTTGAAGGAATGAATTTTGACCCACTAATCTTTGCAGAATTGTTGCAATGCAGCCACACTAGAGGGTTTTTAAGCACGAACTGCCTTTTTAGGTCATTCCAAAGCATCTCAGCTGGATTCAGGTCCAATCAGTATTTTCCCAAAAGGTTTAGGGATCATCAAGATATTTTCTGGCAAAACTAAGATAAGCCTTTATGTTTCTTTTCCTCTTTTTTCCTCTTGCAACTCTGCTATAAATGTCCTTTTTGCTCAGTCTCTTTCATATGGTGGAGTCATGAACGCTCCTTAACTGAAACAAGTGCGGTCTGCAGTTCTTTGGATGTTGTTTTGGGTTTTTTTGGGACCTCTTGTGACCTCGCTGCTCTCTTGGAGTAATTTGGTCGGCCAGCTACTCCTGGGAAGATTCACCACTGTTTCATGTTTTCGCCATTTGTAGTTAATGGCTCTCACTGTGGTTTGCTGGAGTCCCACTGCTTTAGAAATGGGTTTATAACTTTTCGACACTGAGAGATTTCAATTACTTTGTTTCTCATTTGTTCCTGAATTTCCTTGGATTGCAGCTTGATGTCTGTCTTTTGAGGATCTTTTGGTCTACTCCATTTTGTCAGGCAGGACCTATTTAAATGATTTCTCTGGCAGTGATCAGGCCTGGTTGTGGCTAGAGAAATTGAACTAATCTTTTCACAGTTAGTTTATGTTATAACAGAGGGGCACACACAAGGCCGTGTATTCTCCCCCC
>VUQR01011724.1:49566-67939 GCA_015108515.1 Hemichromis elongatus
TTTGCATTATAAAATTTATTTTCTTTTTAACTGCAAGATCAAGGTCAAGGTCACGTTTTTCCTGCAGTGTATAAAAATTGGTGTATCTCAAAAATAAAACCATGAAGACACTCGAAATAAATTTCCCTGTGGCTGGAAACTATTTTGTGCAACTTTTTGCATTTACAGTTTTGAGGGATAAACGTCTGAAATTTCTCTAACTAGAAATACATGTTAAAAAAAAACCAAAAATGATTTTCAATTTCTTCTGTAGTTTAAAGCACTTTTTTTTTTTTTTTTGCAATTTATGTTGTTATTATGGACTCAATGCATACATATTATTAAAATTTGGGCTCTAACGGTTGTATTGATGTGTAGCAACTTGAAATGTTCCCCAAAATGGCACTACACCATGTAAAAATATAAAGATAAGCTCTTTATGGTTGTATGGTAGGTCTTAAAGTGTTAAGTTAGAAATTGCTTTCTTTAATTATATCACTATAAACTATGACCAAGTGTCACATAACGTTTGATATGACATAGACTGAATAGTTAGTGACTTATTAAAAAGGTCAGATTACTGATTATTATAAAAAAATTGAGTTAAAAGTCATCTTGATAGAGTGCATTTATCATGGCATGTCCTAAAGGTTGGCACAGGAAAGTCAGAATTTTCTTTAACTGTATAGAAAGTGGTGTAAATAAGAATACATAATGAATAAGCACTGCACTGTATAGCCTAATTACTCAGTATAAAATCCATAAGAACCATTTAGCATCTAAACCACAGTTGTTACAGACACTTAATTAAACTCACCCTTTCTCTTCTCCAGCTGCCATTGCTGACATGTTTAAAGAAGCATAAATTGATTTTAGTGGTAGAGGTAGACAGAGAGCACATTACAAAACGCTCCACTACATAAATTCCACAGGTTATTTGCATAACAAACCAGTCTAAATAGATTATATTTCTCAGATATGAAACTATAATTGATACCGTTAGAAGAACAGAGCACTGGTGAGAATAAAAGAATAAAAGAATCCTTTGTTTTCACCTAAAAATCTCCCTTTCTTTGCACCAGGGTCCATTATACTGTCACTTCAACTAATTTGCAGCTCAAAGAGTCACATCAATACACCGCTATGTTAGACAGACGGCAATGGCATGCTCTTTGAGTTGTGCTGTCTTCTGTATTGATTTTTTTTTTTTCAGCGTGCAAGGTAAGCGATAGCATCAATTACCCTTTGTTTCAGACAAAGGCAAAATAAATTCTCTTCACTCTTCTTGTTAAAAAAACGAAACAAAAAAACCCTTAATTTACTTTGGCCTCAGGCCCCCCACCAACTGTTAAACCACCCAGCAGAGTTGAAGAAAGAAAAAACACCACAGTATTTTTGGTTATATCTAACTTGTATTTAAGAAAAAAACGGGACGATCTCTTATAATTGTAGAAGCCTCCTTACACACACGTAGCAAAGATAAAATGATAAATAACTCTAAGTATGTCTTATATTTTAGATTCCTGAAAGTAGCCACCTTTTGCTTTGTTAACAGTGTTGAAAACCTTCGGCCTTCTCTCAATAAGCTTCATGATATAGTCACCTGAAATGGTTTTTACTTCACAGGTGTGTGTGATAGAAAGGTAGATAGATAGAAAGAGTGGAATTACCACAAGACAAAATAGCAGACATGAAGGAAAGCTAAGCACATCCATATCAAGGTCAGCCCAACCAAATCCCTCACCTGTAGGAAGATGACCCAGACTTTCCTACCAGTCAATATCAGATAGAAGCAGTGATTTGTTCTTTCGACTGCTCCCTTTAGAGCTTGCAGTTGGTCATCTGCCTCCATCTCATCCTGTCTTTGGCATCCTCCTCTGTTACACTAACCCTCTGCATGTCCTCCTTCACTACATCCATGAACCATCTGTGGTTATTTTCTCTTTTCCTCCTGCCTGCTCAGCTCCATCTTCAATATCCTTTGTCCAGTACAGCCACTATCCCTCCTGTGCACATGTCCAAATAGAAAAAGTGGCTGACATTAAGAAATTCTACGAGTGGACAACTCAGCTTAAAAACTGTCCCTAAGCACCAAATCCATAGATGCGGGTTTTTACCATAGCAGAGAGTACCCAGGTTGGAGGCTTTCCAAAGATGCCCCTGAGACTCCAGCACATGGTGGCAGGATATAAAATGAAAGCTGGGACAGTCTGCATTAAGAGGCATAACAAAGTGGGATAATGTACAGCAACATCTGTGTCACGGATGGATTTGAAGTCCCCAAGTGATGGGTGATGCGTCCGGAAGTGGCTGAGGACAAAAGGGCTAAGCTCCTGTGACAGACAAACAGCTCCTGGCCAACCAGTCAGACATGTTGGTGTTCGACAGAGAGCAGAAGAGGGCAGTTGTGATAGATGTGGTAATCCCAGTTGACACTAGCATAAGGCAGAGGAAGCACTGAAAAGTACAAGTGTCCCCAGGTAACAACTGGAGCGGATGTGGAAGGTGAATTCCAAAATCCAGGTGCAAAAAACTGAGCTCTCTGTCCAAACGAGTGCAGTCCTACCGCCAGCTAAGATACTACTCCGAACCCTCAAACTACTCCCGTCAGAGAAAATTGTATCCATTAGCACTTTACAAATGAATAAATGGCAATCCACTTTAAGGAAAAGGCTGACAATCTGCCACAATTTTTTCCAATTTTCAACAAATCAAATGAAAAGAAAAAGACCTGTTAGTCAATCTATCAACACTGATGGAATACTGATTCATACTTCAACACAAATATGTCATTTTTTTTGACAGTCTACACGTCTTCCCAAAACAGCTGTATAGTGTAGCTTTCAGTAAACATTATTTAAAATGGTGCATTTACAGCAGTAAGGGAGAGCATGCAGGATTTGTGTAGATTTAAATACAATGCTCGTGTTACTGGTAATAAAGAAGCTTGTCACCCAGTGAAAGAATATGTCTGCTTTTTAAAAAGGTTTCAAACAATGGAGCTATCTGGTACGTAACAGGAATATACATCAGGCATTGACTATACAGAAGGATTCTGGGGTTTTTTTGTTATGTTTTTTTTAACGCTGCGTGTTGCATACTGCAGCTCTGAGCTTTAGACCTTTATAGCTCAGCATATGATTGAACATAATGGCCCATTATTTATTTGCTGGTTGTGAGTGGGCCCTCTGCCAGCCTCTTCAGGGTTCCTGCCGTGGGCATATGGTCTCACAGATAGCCATGCTGGATATTAAGGACTGTTTCACCATTGGAGCAAAAAAGAAAAGAGGGAGAGGACATAATGGTTGAGACGACACACATCCGTTATTTTGCCTCACCTTGAGGGGGGTTGCAGAGAAATGCGTGATAAAAAAAATTGAATGTTTAATGTTGATGTTAAGCATTGTAGTTGCTGTTAAAGATAAAAAAAAAAAAAAAATCAAGAGGAGAGTACAGAAGTCTCACATTTTCTTTCCAGATATCGTTCTTTCAGTCTTTTCTGTGTTGAGTCTTTAGCCTTAAAAAGCAGAAAGCTGTTTTCAGGTGTTACAAGGGGTCGCTTTACATCACGTAAATACCACACACAGCCCACTTTGATTTTATGTGGCATAGACTTAAGAAACTCCCCGTTCTGTCACTGCAAGGAAGTTCAGCCACACATGTAATTAAGGAAAAAGTCTCTAAAATTATTGGTAGCTCATCGTTGCTGACTGTCTTGTCACGTTTTACAGAGGTCAAGTCCAAAATTTATGCACTACTCCACATTTGGGCCAGGTTGGAATGTGTGCTGGGCTGATGCTGGCCCCTGAACCTTATGTTTGGCACACCGATATGTTTAAGCTGGAAGACTGTAATTTATTTTACCCAATTCAGTGGGCCAGAAACAAAGTATTGTCCTAGTGTTGATCTGATACTGATATTACTGTTAGTGTGGATGCCATTGATATTTGGATCTATCTTTCCACTTCTACTTGCTTTTTAATCACCAAAAGTCGCCGTTGCAGGAACTGTGTTTTTTTTCTGGCACCTTTGCCTTAACAAAACTTCTTTTTTGTGCTTAAAAATCACTTTCTAGCTTTTGCATTCATTCGAAAATGTGTGTCATTTTAGTCTTCTAGCATTCCACCTGCACAGTCTTCTGTTCCTATTTCAGTTTAAACCTTATCAGCTCACGGTAGGTTGACCAAGCGTCTGTGCTCTTTTATAGAGTTACTCGGCTTGACACTCGCTCGGTTTCATTCGCACCTGTCTTTTACAGCCAAAGGCTTCTGTTCTGTTGGCTGCTAAGCTGCTCTGTTGGAGCAGTGGGCCATTCAGTGCTTCTACTGAGGGACAGAAGGAAAGTGACCGCAGGAGAAAGATAGATTATTACTCAGGTTCAACACATGTACTCTCGGTCTCTGGCAAAATGTCACACGCATGTATCGTGACCCTACAGACGATGCTTTTGGTGGGTTTGTATTTTCCTCTTGTTCTCCTCGCCAAGAATGTTAAAAAGCTGGGGCAAAGCAAATACCATGGCAGAGGGGGGGCAGCTGAGGGGGAGCACCACAGACAGTTTTACTTGTCTGCAGTTATGATAGCAAATCTCCTGAGAGGTGGAAAGAGGATGGAAAAGGACAGAAAAAGAGTTAAAGCAAGAAAGAGACATAAAAAGACAATGAACCCAGCATTTAGTCCTAGGCAGGTAGATATTTGGTGCAGGGAGCCAGTAAGTGTCAGGTCCGTCCCTCTAGGGCCCATTTTAACAGGTTCTTTGTATCTGAGTGGTCGTATCAGGCTTGTAATCCTGCCAGACAATTTATTACTGCTGTAGAAGTTGTATTATAAAGCTGTGAAGCATGTGTGTGTGCGCAAACAGTAAATGGAGTACAAATACCTCTTTTATCAGCTTAAGGTCTAGTCCTATAGTCCCACAGTCCTAAAGTAGCAAACTTTAGATCATGATTTCTCAAGATTTAGTCTTTCGGATGAATGGAAATGAGGGAAAGTTGTCATTGAAAACCTGGTTTTAAAAGGTCACATTCATCCATCCATCCATCCATCCATCCATCCATGCATCCATCCATCCATTCGCTTTCCCTTTTCAGGGTCGCGGGGCGTGCTGGAGCCTATCCCAGATATCTTAGGGCGGGAGGCAGGGTACACCCTGGACAGGTCGCCGGTCTGTCGCGGGGCTAACACACAGAGACAGACAACCATCCGCACTTACATTCACTCCCAGGCATTCACCTATGGGCAATTTAGATTTTTCAATTAACCTATCCCCACAAACTGGATGTCTGCAGGTCACATACAGTATACTACAAATACAATGTAACATGTGTCTCAAGTCCCTTTTGCCTTGAAACTATGTCTTAAGTCATGTCTTTAGATGGCAACTTTTCCATCTTTGGTCTGCAGCAGTAACGATGTGTGCGCTGGGGTCGATTGATGGTATCTCGTAAACCTAGCGGAGTTTTTATCAGAAGTTTAATCTTTTATGAACTGCTAATATGCATGTTAATTTAAAAAGTTTGGAAATGTTTGCAACTTGTGAAATCCATAAACTGCATTGTGATAGAAACCCTGAATCTAATTTTCTTTACAATCGTGGAAATGTGTGCTGCTTGAAAGTGCCTGTGCAGCAAACAGCAGAATGTGTCATTTTTCACACTTAGGTTGGTGGAGTCCCTAAAAAAATCGCTACATCAAAAGTTGGTAAAAACATCTACAATAAGCTACTGCAGGTCATATAAGCTTCAAGAAACTCAGCTGACAAATACACTCTTGTAATGACTGGTGACAGTGTAATAAAACATTTCTTAGTAGTCAAAAATGTGAGTTGGAAGAGAATCAGTGATGGAGTAAACCTCATACATAATTCACTCTACATTGCTCAAATAAAGTCAGAAGGCCACAGGAAAAAGTAACAGTGAGTTGGAGATCTGATTTATACCTCACCACTGACCAGCTGTTCTTCAAGACTCACAAGATAAAGATAGAAAGTGATGAGGGGCGAGGAAAAGTGGAGTTGGATGCACCTGATGTGGTGAAGTTCTCAGGGTCAATCCAGGTAGAGGCAGGAGCATATTTCTGTGACGGCAGGTCAAACCGCGTGGGTCAAAGTCACCAGCACTCGACTTTGACGACCCTCGCGCCACAAGTACAGCAGCACAAACTTCACACTTGGGCTCTTTGCATCCATATCCATCCTTCCTCAGAACCCGTCAGCAGCTCCTCGGGTTTCTCCCCAGAGATGCAAAGAGGTCAGCAAACCTAAAACTCCCTATCCCTAGGCTAAACACATCTCTCACATAGTAGAAATTGTTTAGACATGCGTGGTTTACCTTAGCTTGCGTGCAAAATATACTCAGTCATCCTCACTGACTCAGAAAATAGCTGTGACAGCTCACGATACAGGTGACCTTTATTGAACTGTGCTGCTGAGGTTACACCCCTCATCTCAATCTGATCTCCTCACCTCTGTGACTCTAATCTAACGGCTTTCTGAACAGAGAAACAGGTTTTTGAAGAGTTTTTCATGGCTATTTCGCGCTTGCACTTGATTTTGCAGTACCACTCTAAAAATGTGTAAAAGAGGCCTCTCAGCATTTCATTAAATAGCGGGGAGATCTAAAATAGTGCATGTACAAGCACTTCATAGCGCTGTGAGAAAAAAAAATAGTGTGAAAGAGGAATGCTCAAATTTAATCTCATTTAACTTGTTCAATTTAATTTACAAGTTTATTGATAAACTGCTAGTTTAGCTGGAAGTGGCAATTTGAATTGTCTTTTGCTCTGTGGTCCCAAATCCCCAAAATCACACATCATTATTATTATAGATCAAAGTGATGTTTGTAGTTTATAGAGGTCAAAAAATCACTTTCATAATTAGCCTTAACCTCAGAAAATGACCTTCACCAATATCATAGTTGTTTAGTACATTAATATTCACTGCTTCTGCTTCTTTAACATTTGCCAGTGATTTAGTCGATTGTCTGTGTTACGTTCAGTCGATATTCAAATTGTGAGGGGGGACTTTTTTTCCCCCTGCCTCCTGAAAAAATCTTTCAGAAACTACAGCAGTCAGATATATACTCTGAAGTCTGCTGGAGTATTTATTACTGCTGTAATGTAATGTTTATGAAGTTCAACTAACTGCGTTTAGAGCTTTAAAATATAACCAGAACATTTGATATAATATTGTAATTTGTTATTAAATATAAATGATTATGCATAATATTCCCTGGCTCACATGTTCCTCTTTAGATACTCAGTCAAACACAACTGTTTAAGATGCCAAAATTAAACCCCTTTCAACTTTCCAACTCTACCATCAACTTTAATATTTAATATGAAATATTTCAAAGTGCAACAGCAAAAATACTGTAATTTTAACAGACTTTTGCAGTTAGAGAGTCAATAAACATCTGAAAATGAGTCTGTTTGAACAGGATCACAGGCTGACCAAAGACCAAAAGTCATGGCTGAATAAAGCGGTGAATGATGATGAGGTTGGGGCTGATCTTTACACACAGGAGTGTGATTGTTCCTCTCTATCGGTCCATCACAGCCGCTGTGCCATCTTTTGCAAAACCAAAAAAAAAAAACGGGCAGACAGCAGTTTCGATGCAAATCTGACCTTTGTAGGGAATTGTGATGATGATCGTGTATGTGGTTGACACTCAGTAGGAATATTTGTAGGATTTTCTGTGAGGTTTTGGCACTTGGAGTCTTTGTCATTTCTCCTTTATTTAGTTACTAGTATTTTTCACATTAAAACAGCAGTTTAACGGAAACTTGGAATGGGACGGGATCTGGATCGTCCTTTTATGTGCAGCGTTATCTTGACTGTCACAGGATCGCGAGTGCTAAAAGTGAAAGTCTCGGATGTGTTTTCTGTTTGCACTGTAGATCATTTCAAAATGCAGCACTAAAAATCAGAGGGATAAATTTTTATCCCCACCATCCCCTCTGGAAAATCACACTCTGCCTATATTAACAGTTTTTAATCTTATAGCAGCAACAGCTTTAATGGATGCCAAATTTAAAACAGATTATGGGCAGTATACCCAGGGCACATGCTTTATTTTCTCTAAAGGATGATGCTAAATGAGAGGCTGAATTACAGCAAGTAGTGGACAGAGGATAGTCTGAATTGTGAGAAGTGTAGTAAGCTAAATGTTACTTGCCTATAGAAAATGATTTCTCCTAATAGGTTATAGCCCTTTAAAAAAAACCTTTATTTATGTCATTTTTCAGAGATCGGTTTCCTCAAAACTTTGAGAACCTGTCTTTCAACTTGGCACTATATAATTCTTTGGAAAGGTTTTTACCTCTCAGGATATAAGCCTGAAGTCACTCCACTATCACATTATGGTCTAGTGTATTTGATAGCATGTGGTTGCACACTGACATGACCGCGCTTCACGCTGTGCGAGCATGTGTCTCTTAGCCACTGTTCACATTCTGCGTTAGCATAAGGTGTCTGCCCAAGCCAGCGGATGTCTCTCAGGCTGGTTTTCTATGGAAAACCTGTCGACAGATTGACCCGCTGATAGATTAAGACTGCCGGGGGAGATACAGCACAGGCCGTGAGGCATGCGGTCAGCTGATATCTTTTTCTCTCTTTGTTCATTTCCGTCTTTTTCTAGCTGTCTCCTGGGAGACAAGCGGAGACACATGCTGACATGTGATAAACAGATCTGTGACTAATGGTCTGCTTTAATAGAATACAAATGAGATGATTAAACAACCTCTTTTATGCCAAGAAAATAAACTCTGCTGATGAAATAATGCTTGAAGCTTGAGTCTGTTGGTTTTTAATTATCTAATCATATTCCGTCTGTATAATGAGCGATGGTATATCAATACAGAACTGAGCAAGTTTTGTTTTTTGCAAAGTTATGATCAGGACACTCTGTCACTAAAATTAATTATAAGTTTACGTTCAAGTTACCTTGTCAGTCACATTTTACCTAATAATTCTTTAAATTCCATAGGTTTTTATTGTTTTTGCCCTTTGGTTTCTTCTGGAAAACCTACCTGAACTACAGCTGTGTTCTAATTTTCCAATATAGTATTTGCTACACTAACTAGTAAACAAGTGGAGACAGCTGTTGCATTTCACTACATGATTGCACCACTGCTACATAATTATGCATTGGATATTCGTAATTATTTCTCTGGCTAAAACAACAGCAGAACGTGTCCCCTCTACTTATCACACAATTGGAGAACAAATGGGCTTATCTGTTGACTGAGGCTGGAATTGCTCGCGGACGTGGACACACCGATCCAGTAGCTGGCTCTTATTTTACTTTTCACTCTGCTCGGACACGCTACACACGCTATGTAAGTACTCTCCAGGCGCACTCTAATTAGAGTGAAAAAAACTGTGCGTCAGCAGGTGATTTTATCCCTGGCCTTAGTCTCTGTGGCAATGGGCAATGTTTCTGGGCTTTCAGTGTACAGATACAATTAAAAATGCTAACATTATCAGACCATAGCTATAGCCTTCAAAACTGGTTTACGATAAATTCAAAACCCCTTTTTTTCTCCACACAGAAGTGTACATGCATGCAATCAAAGCTTGCTCAGACGTGACTGGTTGATGTAACTTTGGCTACAAGGGGACTACAAACTGAAACCAGAAGGCCAGAAACCTGCGAGGCTTCCCATTAAATACTACATATTTACAGGGATTACTCTGTACAATGATGTTTCAGCAATGACCATGTTAGGGCCAAAAATCACATGAAAAGTAATGAATCATTTTCATTTAAATGTATTTCTGGACATGTGAAAAAGTAACATAAAATCCCTATTCCAATCTACTTTCACTGGCCACTTTACCTGGCACACATGTTAAACTGCTTATTAACATATTTCTAATCAGCTAATCACATAGCAGCAACTCAGTTGATTTAGGCAGGTAGACGTGGTTAAGAAGACCTGCTGAGGTTCAGAATGTAGAAGAAAAATGATTTAAGTGACTAAGAATGAAACTGAATGACATGTCCTTGTTGATACTACAGGTCAGAGGAGAATGTCCAGGCTGCTTTGAGCTGAAAGGAATGGGCACAGAAAATCTGTGTTGCGCACAAAAAAAAAAAAAAATCTAACCTGAAGTGGAAAATAAAATAAATACGTTAACAATTCTGTTTTGCAGTGTGAGTCAGTAAGTGACCGGTGACTAGCTGCTCCAGCCAATTATGCGATTCACATTCGTATATACGCAGCTAATCAACGTCGCTGACAGGCTATGACAGGGTCCTTATGTGCCGACACTGGTGTTTTAGCTAGCCAAGCGGCGTGGCTGATGTGGAGAGAAGCCACGTTAATGACAACGTGTACAACCACTGGAGATGTGAGCAGGACAGACGGAACGTTTGGCTGAAAAGGTCTGTACTTTATACCAGTTTTTAAATTGTGTTGATAGGCCACATAAAACCAGAGGTATGATAAAAAAATACATGCAATGTTTGTTTGTTTTTCCTGAATACTGTCATTGTTTATATTTACTGTGGGAAGAAATGTTAAAAACAGTGTTTTATAATGAAAGCGCTCCAAAGCACTCTCTGCCTGTGAGCAAAACCAAAACCAAAAACAACCCCAACCCTTTCCTATTGGTGGAAAAATGTACCAGGTCGACCAATCAAAACATGATATGGCAACATGGCATTTAGTTGTTTAGGAAGGGGGG
The DNA here is from genome assembly GCA_015108515.1 of Hemichromis elongatus. Lineage (NCBI taxonomy): Eukaryota > Metazoa > Chordata > Actinopteri > Cichliformes > Cichlidae > Hemichromis > Hemichromis elongatus. The sequence goes on from VUQR01011724.1 coordinate 60,233, forward strand.
AAGTTTTAGGAGTGACGGCGGTGTTTTGATATGTGAGAGATTTGCGACGTTTAGAGTGTTTGGAGTCTAAAGTTATTGTGTTGTCTTGTGTAGTAGTCAATAGTTTTGTTGTGTGTGTCAGAACAATGAGGTGACTGCTGAATGTTACAGGAGTTATACATCTCCTGCTGTCAGGCCTGCAAGTATCAGGCTTGTGATATTCTCCTTTATCTTATAGTGCACAGAAATGATTATTTGGAGTGGCACAAATAATTTGTGTGGCATCAAATTTGATGCCGAACAATCAGCTGATTGTTCTGTAATTTTTAAAAAAAATGTTTATTTAAAAAACTGCCTCAGCTGCATTTTTAGGTAAATAGGTGCAAAAAACTTTGGTATATGCAAAACTCAGTAACACTTTTTGAATAATTAATTGCCCAACATTGGTCATTATATACTATATTTTGCAGACAGAGAGTTACAGGACTCTCTCCCAGACCACAGACTCATACTCATAATACAAGTCAGAGCTTTATAAGTGGAGATATTATCTGAATTTCAGGAGCGGGACCACACCTCCTTCACGCCCCGTCCGGCCAGACCATAAAGGCCTCCCTTTACCTTCACTCGCATTCTCAGTTCCATGCCCCACCCTCCCCTCCTTTTTTCTTTTCTTTCTTCCTTTTCTCTTCCTCCCCTTACTCTCTTCCTTTCCTCCATTTCACTTCTCGTTAGTTATGGGGTTCTGCCCGGCCCGGGAGCCGTGGCCAGTCCCCTCTAGGCCTTCCCCAAACCGCACCAGTCTCACCTCCTTATCCTCCACCTCTCATCGTCACTGAGGTTGTGGTCCCAGATAGTGAAATAAAAGAAAGTTGTGCTTTCAAAATTGGAGTTCAAGTTATTTTTACTTCCAGTAGTGTTAACATACTACACAGGTCATGAACAAATTTTTTTTCATTGTAAGTGGACTGAAGCACTTAATTAAAGGTATTCTAACATAAATGTAAATGCTGTAATTTGATTATTTTAATAAGCCATGTAACTTGGATGGATTCGATGCCGGCGTGACCACAGTGCACACGTCTAATGTTCTTCACCGCTGTCCAAGGGACCGCTCAGGGAGTTTGTGTGTTCGCTCAGACACGTGAAAAATTAGAGTGTACATTGGTTACAACCACGATATGCAGAAGAGCATCTCTGAATCCACAACATGTTGAACCTTAAAGTAGATGGGCCAAAGCAAAAGGAAACCTACTCCTGCCAGGGATTGTTGCTAAAAAGAATTGTATTTATTTTATTGCTCTTCTATTGTTCTATTGAGTCGGTTACTGCCACAACATTCAAATAGTAGGGTCAGATTTTGACGTCAGGACCATGTCTACATGCCTAACTGCATAGAGTTTTCTGCTGTTGGGATTAAATATTTGTATTAACGAGACAGATAGTATACAAGATGGAAGTAACTACCCCAACATTACCCACTGGTTTCTGAAGCCTTGAGATGAGCATTTTCCCCATCGTTATCTTGGTTTTATAAAAGCGGTTGTGATGAGGACGGATGGGACTGACTGTGTAGCTACCCAATTAGTGGCTAACGACCGATCAACTGTTATCAAACAGACTTAATATTTTATTCAGTACAGCCCAAAACAAGTGATGGAGAGCATAACTTTACTAGCATATGTTTATAGAGGTCAAGTCAGAAAGCTGTTTTGTCCTAGACTTCTTTATGACCAGATGTCATTTCCATCAATTACAGCCACTGCCATCTGGTGGCCTTTAGGTAGAATGCATATTTAAAGAACTACCATATTGGGCTAATTGTTCTGACAGGACGCTACTTAAACTTTATTTAAGTTAGTCTGCAAATAAACAAAGCAACATTGTTCTCACATCGGTCTGTGTATTTACAGGCAGCATTTTTTTCTTTTCCCATTCAGTTGCTTATGTCCTCCATTTATAGACTAGACCAGAGAAGGCTTGAGAACTTGTTGTTTATTGACTAGACATAAATGTTTTTCCCCAAAGCTGTAATTGTACTGTTGTTAATCCACTGAGTAATCTTTGGACAGTTTGTTTTCTTCTTTAACAGCTCTGCATTTATCTTCTTTTCAGATTGACGTGACTGATGTGTTTCATTTTAACTCGTACTTACAATTGTAAAACGTTGGGTTTTGATATATATATATATATACTTGATAGTTATCAAAACATACAATGGAATCTATTTGAACATTAAATATTTCCAACAATTTAAAAAAAAAAAAGCAACAACAAATAAACAAACAAAACGTAATGCCAGCTATTACTGTACTGGATTACGCTATTGACAACGAACGTAGTTCATCAATGCTTTCATCTAGAAATGCCACTTCCTTCACCGGGAACAAGCTTATCAAAGGTGGAACAAGTTGAAGTGGTCTGAGTGATCGATATTTATCAAAATGTTTATTTATTCTTGTTATCGGGCTCGTTATCGCAGTTCACAAAACACTTATTGAGATCACAACGGGTTACATTACTACACCTGACACAAATGATAGTTACACGTGTTAGAGTGCCATATGTGGCCAAAGAGGCAACATTCAACACTTATTACAACAACATGAATCTGCAGTAATAGTCTGGCTAAACTGGCCTATTTTTGTCCAGAGCTATCAGCCTGTCACACATGGTAATCAGCTGCAAACTTAACCTGAAGACAGAGTGAGGAAAAAAAGGGAAAACACTTAAAAGTTTTGCTGTTGGGTTTCCTCAGATTTCCAGTGCTGTGTTTAAGGGGTAGTTGATGCAACACCGTGTTAAACATGCCCTGTTTTTCTAAACATACTGCTGGCACCAAATTCAAAATGAAACATTTTTGACTAAAAAAACAACATTTCCTAGTTTCAGCATTTGATATGTAATCTGTGTTAGAGTTTTAATGGTTTGCAAATTGTTTCGTTTTTATGTACATGTCATCTCTAAAATGCCTCATCTGGCTAAGGCTGGTTTTAGGTTATTTGAAGAATCCATTTAGAAACCATTTTAATGCTGTGATTCTTCATACAAAGATCTGTGATTGTAGACTTGGCTGAACGGTTTGGCTGCCTGTTGCCTTCATCGTGCTTATGTGCACTTTTCAGTACATATTGTCGCTCTCTACATTGCCTCCTCAGCGCACTTATGTAAACTTACTAAGCTGTAATGCTACTGCGGGTGCATTCTTTTTGAAGCAGATGAGCTTGTGTGCGACGCAGTGTAGATGCACTGCAGACACAATTCACACAGTGGCCTATTTCCTTTCAGCCTTTTTCCACACAGCTATGGAGCTCTTTTCTTTAAGGTTCCTTTGGGTTACAAGTCACATCTACAATGAATCTTATTCCCCACTTTGACAGATTTTTGTGTGTGTTTTAAATTGTCAGTTGACATGTAAAAGGGCAAAAGAAAATATTAAGTAGACACATTTGTTTAAGGCCGATTTAATAAAAATGTGAGGGGATTAGGGCTTTGATGTTAGGGCTTGGAGATGACGTGTCGGCGTCTGAAACTGCCAATTCTTCAGAACGCAGCTCGCAATTCTGCCTCGTTTGATTTTGTGTCCCACTCATCTTTCATTTGTGACTGACTGCTCAAAGACGCACAGTGAAAAACCTTGGAACCCTCTCGATACTCTCAAAGCCCTGCTGGATTTTGTCACATAGTTTTTGTGAGTTTGTAAGCTTTTGTAACTGTTGATGTAGCTGACACATTTACATTACACTGGTGTCATATTAGAAGTGGAGACTGGCAGATTTAGAGACTTAAACTTAACTTAAATAGGAGCTTACTTGAAGTACGTTAGATAATGTAGAGTTTGGATAAGTGATGTAAAAACATTTCCTTTAGCTGAAGATTGGACAGGGTTAACAATATTTTTGATACAATCTACCAGTTTGTATTATTTTTGATAAGATAAGGTAACCTTTATTAGTCCCACAGGCATGTAATTTTTTTTGTTACAGCAAAAATGCAAAGTCATATAGCCAAAATTAGAAGACACTAGAATAGATGTGCTGATTTAATTCCTAACGAACAGGTCTGAAAAATCCTTTTAAAAATATGTCACACTACCACAAAGCACAAGGTGAAATTTTCAAAGCTATCTAATTTCCTATTGCTGTTAGAGACTTCACATTTTCCATAATAAATCATTTGCATGAATAAGTTATCATAATGGTTGCTAATCGATTTTCTGACAGCTATTTGATTTATGGATCCAGGTTTAGTGACAGTGCTCTTTTTACTGAATAAAAATAATACAAATAGAATATGTTAATACCATTATATGTGTTATTTTCTGAAAGGGAGACTCTCATTTTATTATTTCTTTATAATTTTGTTACCCAGCCCGTGAACAGTCGCATAGTGTGTTTTGTGGCTCTGGAGAAGATTTGTCAGCTTTGAAAAAATAACCCTGATCATGTCATCATGTACAACGTCTGGGCTCACAGAAGTGCATTTATACCAGGAAGCCTAGGCTCTTGTATGCATTATGGATGAGCAAGACTTTTATGAGAGACTAAAATTCTCTCTAAAGTTTTTATCTCAGGGGCTTAGGTTGGAATGTCAGGCAAATAAAAGACCGTATTACTCTTTGAAATGAAATGGTAGGCTAAGAAGGAGAAACTGATTCTCTAAATAAATGAATATTAATTGCACTGCTGAAGTTGTTCATTGATATTGCCTCACAGCAAGAAGCCTCTCTGTGTCAAATCACCTTGTCAGCTGGAGCCTTTCTGTGTGGAGTTTGCACGTTCTTATTGTTCCTGCATCGGTTTAATCTGCATGCTTTGGTTGAAAAATGTTGGGCTAACTGAGGATTCTCGAGTTAACCTAACATGTAGGATTTAACGTGAGTGCGCTGGTTGTCGGGAACTGCAGCTCCTGTCCTTGACCACACTTGATAGACTCCAGACCCGCCACTGTGACCCTAAGTTAGGTGGTTTTTGTAGTACACGCTCAGTACAGAAGAAACCAAGCCAACACCAACCACTGACCAAAGTGCCCAACTCAGCAATAAATATGCACAACGGTAAAAAAAAAAATAGAATTAAAATTAAAACACAAAATAAAAGAATCAGTGAATTAAAGACAGATAAACATGAGTAAAACAATAAAATAAAAAAATAAAATCAACAGCTGAAACTTTGGAGAAGCAAAACAACATTAAAACTGAAAGAAAAAAAAAACTCACATAAATGAACATCTTTGTCATGACTTTTGAAAACTGCCAAAACTGCAGTTCCTTAAATAGCCTCTTGAGGCTGTCTCTCAACCGTCTTTTATGACGTTTCCTTGCACTTAACCCCCCCCCAAGAAAAAAAAATAAAAATGCTGTTAGTATATTTAAACTCAGTGACAAAATTGTGCTTTAAAGATGGGAGCTCAATTTTGCGATATGCAGTTTAGTGCTAAGTCCACCAATATTTAACGCAGAAAAAGCACATCTTAGTTTTTGTGCTTCGTAATAAACTGAACTGTGTTTAGAAAACAGTGGAACTTTTGTAAAACTAACACCTGTTAGATCATCTATTTGGGGCTTGTGCTAACGTGCTGTTTTGCCCACTTAGTCAATCTGGTACTGGGTGTACAGCTGACAAAAGCTAACTGCTATTGACTTGAAACTTAGCAGTCCACTCTCCAAATATGGGCTCTTCTGCCTGGACAAACCAAGGTTTTAGCAGCCATAATGCTAAACCTGAGGCTTCAGAGCTGGAGTTCACAATGACTACCTCTGCCCTTTATGTACGGTCTATACTTCCACGAAACGCCTCTAACAGTCTCCTTTTTTCTAGCTTCATACATAATTCATAAAGATTTAAAATATTCTGTTAAGTCTTCAACAACCAGCAATCATACACGCTAACAAAGTGTAGACACAATCATCCTTCTGAAGCGCTGCCTGTTCACCATATGTCCCACAGTGAATACATAACCTTTAATTTGTAATATATTATCCTCGCTTGAGCCCCCTCGTGTAGCCCTCTGAATTATCCATCCCATCAATGCACCGAACAGCGATCCATGATGTGGCATCCACACTCGCTCTCCTTAAAATCGCAGCGTGTCAGCAAGAGGCCTGCTCCCCTTGTGTTAGTCACAAAGGCACAAAGGAGTCTGCCACAGTGACAGACTGGATGCTTCACACGGCGCTTGTGCCTCTGAGCAAGCGAGCGAGCGTGCTCATTTGCGTGCGCGCGGCTCTTTTTGTGGCGGTGGCAGTTTCATGTTAAGTTTCTTCCAGAGAAAGAGAGAAAGACAGCCATCATTGGGGCTCAGTTCTAAAAATAATACCCCAGTATGTCTTTGTACTGTTGTGCCATTCCTGTTTTCTAAAGACAATAAGTTATTTATTTATTTTACAGTGACTAACAGAGCCCGGTGTCTAAAAACTCAATATGTTGCACTTATATTTATAGTGCCATTCCTCTGCTTTGACAAGCCATCATGTTTAGGCGAAGCACAATACATTTTCAGCGTTTTAAAGGCCCCCCGTTTGACGATATTGTATTGAATTATCCAGCATATAATATGTCTTGGTGACAAGCCATCAAACTAAAGAAATCCAACATTATAGAAGTGGTGGCGGCAGCATTTCCCAACTCTTTGTAGCAGCATCACGGTCAGAGCTGTAAGTTGTCAAAATATGCAAATATAAAGGGGGATTTAGGGGCTTTTTTCAGCTTCTACAAGGCTGCGACTGAAGGTTTCTCTTGGACAGTGATAATGCTGTGGTTTTGCAGCAGTGACAAACGTGCTCTCTTTCATCAAGTGAAATCATGACACCACAAATTTTCTAGGTCAGGGCTGTTGACAGTGTGAATGGGAAAAGAGAGGAGAGGTGAAATCAAAGGGTGAGGAAGAGACGTAAAGGGAAAAGCAAGAGGAAGACACAAAGACCAAAGTCTGAGACTGAGATTGACTGTGCGCCTGTGTGTTTGTGTGCGTGTTCATGTGCGACAGCTCTGTTGTTCCTTTAACACAGCGGACCCGTGCTTCCATTCTCAACAACAACAATATGTCAGCAATGGAAAAAAAGAAGAAAACAAAAGGGAAAAAAGCAGCCTGATACCGCTGAGGCATTGGTTACACTAGTGCACACATCAAATGCCAAATATCTGCTCCTGTGAGGCCACGCGCCTTTGTCGACTGACTTGGCCTCAAAATGTCCACCTTGTATTTCCCTCTGCTTTTCTTTTATCATCAGATTATTGGTTTAGTACCTGTTGTTCGGCAGCCTTCTGTTCTCTGTAGCTGCTGTTGGATTTCCAGCCACTTGGAGGAGCAGTTACTACTTCAAAGGGTTACAGGAAACGCAATGTTTTTCTGTAACATAAATTATATTACTTTAGCTACTTGATGTTAGATACTCACTCTCAAGTGAAGCATTTTGTCTGGTACAACTTGCCCTTTCTTTGGTGAGGGGAAGATCAAAGCGAAATTTATTGAAGGTCAAAAATCTTTTTATTTAAAACCATGCTACGACAACTATGTGCAACATTATATTGTAACAAAGTGAAGAGCAACAATGTTAGCCTACTAATGCCATAAGCGGGGCGACCGTGGCTCAGGGGGTTGGGAAGGGCACCTGTAACCGGAAGGTTAAAAAAAAGGGGGGAAAAAAAAGGACTCAACAGTCCTCAAAACAGTTCAGGACTGTGATATGCAAATTGAAGGCTTAAACCAAACAGGAATGATTAATAT
>VUQR01011724.1:70755-118824 GCA_015108515.1 Hemichromis elongatus
GAGTTGAGCCTGCCTTTTTGTTTAGCTGTTCATTGAGTGCTTAAATTTAATTATACCATTTCCTGTGGAGAGGCAAATGTTTGCCCTGGTTTTGTGTGTGGAGTTTTTCAGATTTTCAGAGCTCTGTTCACTGTCTTATAATTGTCTTTGTAATTGATTTTGGGGGGCATATGAGGTTCAATTAAAGTAAAAGAAAAGCTGTTTGCGTGACTCCTGTGCAGGCTGTGTGCTTTTGAGTGCTCCTGTGTGCCTATATATCTATTTATATTTTAGTTAGTGCACATCATCTTTGCAAAGTGTGCTCTACCGACCGAGCTGTCCTTCTGTGACACTGTGTCATTCCACTTGAACGCCTGATCGGTCCATCTCTCCAGGCGGTATGACGTCTTTCTCCCCAGGAGGGCTTTTAGCGTACGTTTGTCGTGTATGCGCGTGTGCACGTCGGCGTGTTATTTTGCTGTGCTTCCTTAACCGTGAGTGTGACACACCCAGCTGTACCTTCTGGCTTTCTTTGAGATACACATAGGAACCATACTTGTGTGTCTGTTTGAGGACACTTAGAACCTGGTATCGCCATGTTTTTCCCCAGGACTGTGACTGGAGCTAACATAATAGCTTTATTTTTGGGGTGAATTTAGAAAAAAAACTGTGTTTTAAAAGTAAAAAAAAAAAAAAATCCAGTTAAGCCTTTCAGTACTCAACCTGGTCTTCAGTAATACTTCAATTTAAATTCTAAAGTTTTTTAGTTTTTTATTACTTTCAGTTTTATAATTTTTTTATTGGACTGATGTTAATATTTATTTTTATTTCATGGGTTTTATCTTCTGGATGTAGATAGAAAAGTATCCTTTTGACTGGTCTATTCTATTTCTTGTACAGATTTACCTTATGGGTTTGCCATAAAAGAACAAAATTATTTTTATATAAACCAAAAAACAACTTAAAATAACTCTATTAAGTCTAAAATATAAGTCTTTGACTCATGGATGGTACAAAAAAATATACAAATGAAGCCAACATAGATGCATAATATATCTGTGTCCTTCTTAATGACCACCTGGGGCTATACCTGTAGTTCGCCTCAGACAAACCACGTTTGTTGATGAGTCAAACATTTGGTAAAGTTGGGTTGTTCTGCGTTTCAGAAAGGAGGGTTATCCAGGATATGCTCATTAGCTAACAACTTGTGACAGTGAGTTGTTAGTTTCATAGCAAGAGCTGCAGTGGTCTTAAGGTTTTATCACTGGACTTCACATATAGACAATGTCATTGTAGCTGCCTCCAATTTTTTTTCCATCTACCCACATAGCAGACAGGTCTGGCCTGGATCTGGTGCCAAGCCGGCAATGCAACTGTCATTCTTTGCTGTATGTGAGCCATGTGTAAGCACATTGTGTGGGCCAGATCTGGGCCATACTAATTTTGCCATGTGGGTAGGATTTGAGTCTTTCATCTGCCACAACCACAACAGTCTTTAGGAGACTTTGATTTGCAAGTCCACGAAACCAGAACAGAGTGATTGGGCAGCTGCGCTGATGGTCCTAGATAAGTGACCAAAGGCCAGATTTACTAAACGGGGCAAAATAGCGTGCGATCCCAATCCCCAAATGGCGCTCATAAGTGTGGTTAGTTTCATGTGCGATTTACAAAAGTTGATATTTTCTAAACGCAGTTGCAGTCAGTTCACTTCAAAATCAAACACAAAACAGTCAAGCTTTTTTTTTTTTTGGCATTGAATATTGGCACAGTTGACATTAAATTGTGTGATGTAAACTTTAGTAAATCAGTTTGTGCGCTTGATTCCCTCCCTATTTTGGGGCATTGAGAAAGAAGCTTCCAGTACTAAATATGCAGCAAGGGCAACTTCCTAAATTTCAAGAATCCCCACCTCTAACATGCAGTATCGTCAGTCTTGTAAATCTGGACCCTAGTGAGGGACCACATTGATGCAACCCCCTTGGCCCCTTACCAAAACAATTACCAACTCTCCAAACTGCCCTTTGAAGTTGATACATGTGGGCCTTCAGTGCTATAGGGAGGTGCCACGTGTCCTCACAAACATAGCACATATACATGAGCACACTGCCATATGAATCAGAACTAACTGCAGTTTTTGGGCAGTAGGACACACTATGCCAATTAGCAGAAGATGGACTAACCACACTTCCCATTTGACCACTGGTACGCACACATAAAGAAAGAGAGGGAAAGAAAAGGTTGCAAAACAGTGAAATTACTTCTAATCCGGGGGCCTGTGATGAAAATACTTTTAACTTCTCCCTCGTGGGCCACAACAAGGATTTAACAACCTCTTTGACTGCTACTATATCGCACAGATTTACCTGCTGTTTCCTCTGCTGTAAAATGGCTTTTGCTTTCGTTCAGCGGTGTGCAGGGCTGGCTGAAGAGCTGCACCACTGCGGGGGAGGAAGGCACACTGCGATCACAACCTCCAATATGTCAAAAGTAATTAGGCTGTTCGGCGAGTATACCCTATTATGTGCAGAGAGGTGTGTGCTGTTAATTAGACTGATGAGGAGATTCTCTAATAAGCCCAGCATAGACCATCAAACACATGTCTCGTTTTGTTCTGATTAGACTTCTTTTCTCATTGAAACTGGGAATTGGCAAAGTGTGTTTGCTGATGCACTGCAGTTTATTAAGTGGTTTTGTACAAATATGTGAATGATTAGTGAAGTATTGATCGATCTTTTGAAAGAAGTTTAACAGGCAAATATTGTGGTATTTGATAGTTAATAGAGGCCATTTCACCCGAAAAGGCCACATAATATGAGCTTCCTCGCTGTTCCTTGTCAGACTTAACAGAATGTTAAATATGTTTTGGTTTTTCAACTGTTGACGGACAAAATAAGTCATCATGGAATGAACTGTCGAGATTTGATTTGAATGTTACACCAATGTAAAATGATTTTTCTCTCTATATTTACATGCACGCCTATCTTCAACCACTGCTTTGTAATCCTTTGGAGGTGAGCAGAATGAAATGGCATAAAATGATGAATCGCAGGGACCCACAGGTGTTTCTGGGTGCAAAAGTACAATCAATTTTTCAATAAATGCATTTGCCAATGAAGTCTGTGCATAGAATGCTAACATTTCCTGGGAACGTGCTACTAAAACCTTGCTTTAAAGCAGAATGGTGGTAGTGTGGTGCCAGTGCAGCACCACCGTATTTAATTCTTAAAGCAAAGCCTTTGTTGTTAGCCTTTGCTGGAATCTCTTCTGTCATTATTGTGGATTTGTCTCATTGTGTCATTTTTTTTCTTCTTTTCAGTTTTTTTCCCCACGTAAACTTCAAAGTTTCTTGCAGGTAAAATATGCATGGTAGAAAAAAACTGCTGTAGATCAATCTTTGAAAATCTTTGTTGACAAAGTGTCACTAAACGCACCGAAGCTACAAATTAGACAGTGACACTTGTCGTCGTTTAAATAAGCTTTGGTCCAAGAATTTGATAGTCGGCTACATTTTTCGCGTGACAAGCGTTTCATTTCCCAAAACGACCTCCTCTCCCAAGGGAGAGAGCTGAAAAAAGGCGGTTCTGCTTTAATTAGGCTCGCTCGCTCACAAAAAAAATAAAAAGAGTAGAGTAGTGGAAGGATGAAAGATGGAGAGGTAGAGCGCAGGAGAGGATGAAGGTGCGGAAAGTGTGAGGAGGAGAGCAGATAATGAGAGGCAGGGTGACAGTATGAAAGAGTGCAAGAGGAAGAGAGCATGTCAAGAATCAAGGGGGGGGGTTGTTTGCCTGCGGCCGCCTCATGGTGTGATGTCGCTGAATCTTCTCACCGTGTTTTATTACAGGGGGCTCGGTGTTGGGGTCGGTTTTGTCAGCATGCCAGCTAACTGTTGGCTCGTGTGACTCGGCGTGTCCGCTCGCACCGTGTCACCGGTAATTTTTGCATGCGGTGGCTCGGTTCATGCCACGAGGGACACAGGAGATGAGAGGGAACCCAACTTACCTACATAATGGCGGGGGTGGGGGATGGCCCTTATGGGTTTTCTGTTGTTCCATTTCCTGTGAAAGCAACACGGAGCACCTTTAATAATTTGAATAAGTCTACCCCTCCCAAATTGCTGTGGTCATGGTCAAGTGTATTTCCTGTAACAAGCATTAGTTACCAGAAAACTGGAGTGGCATAAAAATTTCAGGCATGCTTTCCATTAGACACATTTGCTGCAGACTTTACAGAAGGGTCAGTTTGTCATCAGCTTTAAGATCCTTTATTTTAAATTCTATTTTTCCTTTGTTCTTTCTGTTGCTTTCTATTTACAGTATTGCAGTAACATTATTTGTTGACATGCTAAATATTTAATGAAATATATCTGTCATTCTCCAATTTCACAGTTCGCCAGGCTTTGCATTCATGCGACAGGGCAATAGATAAAAATGATTCTTAGAGCTGCTCACATAGCATTTTTCACTATTAACACAGTGGGATCTATAGCATGAAGATGTATTATGACCTGTTTAACAGTGAGCATCGCCATCTGGGCTTTTGCTGTCGTGTAGCCTTGCTTAGGGCGACTCTCATGCTGTAATTCTTGGGTTTCCTTTGTTGCAATGTGAGAAGGTATGATCAGTTTTGCGAAGTGTGTTACTGTGTCGGTGTGTCGCCCAGCAGTGATTTAATCGGCGTGCCAGGAAAAAAAAATTGGAGGTTATAGCTCATGGTGTAGTTCGAGTGGGACGCATAAAGTCATTAGTAACATCCAGATCAGCTGAACGCTACATCCATGCATTCACCTAATGAAGTTGTTTATTTGAATGCTGTCGACGCCACTGACTTATTACACCTGTATGCAATCATTCTTTAATGTATGCTAACTGCCAATTTGGAGCAGCAACATGTTAAATTGATGCGATCATTTATTTCTGGAAAGGAACTACAATTTTTAAAAATGCGCATAAAATCACCAGATATGCATGCAACAATGTGTGTGTGCATTTCTTCGCATTTTTGTTTTTAGCAGGAAATTAAACCATTGGTTAAACAAAGAACATGATTACACTGATGCAAAAGTCATATGACGGTCTGGTATTGTCAGATAGAAGCAGAAAAAGGTCCGGCTTATTGATTTACAACAATGCTCTTAATGATTGCACATCACACCTTTAAAAGTGAGATGAATTTATTATTATTTATTATTAGCTAATGTCAGTTACAGTTTAAGGTTCTCAAATGCAAAATACTTTTAGGCAAATCTTGACACTTTTATATCTTTCCAACAGCTCTGGGCTCTTTTTGTCAGGCCATTATTTTTATGCCAGGCATGTAGTTGCGCGAGAGCAAGAACACAAGTGGACGTGTTTCCCAGTTTTGCTCTTATAAGGAGGACCGGCAGATCTTTTTAGACTAGTCCTGGTATGTGTTCGGTGTTAGCCAAAGATTTCGCCACATGATTCTTTCAAAGACAAGTCTTTCTGGTTATATTTAAAAATTTTGTTTTCTTTTATTTTCTTGAATAATCAGTTCCCATCTTATCTTAAAGGTCTTGTAATATCACATCACCCCACTAGAGCTCTTGGATTCCTATTCATTTCCTATGGCGGCCACTTTTGACCAGAAAAAACACAGACGTAACAAGGTTGATTAAAACACTCAAAATTCACTGAAAGAGGTGTTCATCACTTTTTTATGTTCAAGTGCATAGTGTGGAGGATGTCATAAGTGTAAAACACTATATTTATGGGTGTTTTAATTTATAAATCAGTCAGATTTGACTCAAACATGACAGGAAGGTTTTAATCATTAGTTATTTTAAATCTCTGGCTCTTTTTCAAAGTGTGTCTTTAGTCTTGATTCTTCCAATCGCATCCAACCTGTTGCAGCAGATGGTTACTGCTGTAGGTTACTTCCTGATAAAAGGAATTTTTCCTTCCCCCTGTCACCGAGTGTTTGCTCATAGGGTGTCATCTGATATTTGGGGGTTATTTGTTATTTACTGGTATGGGGCGATTGGTTGTTGTGATTTGGTGCTTTATAAATAAAAGTGAATTTAGTTGAATATATTTGCTTCATTGTGTCCTTATATTCTACTAACAGTTCTAGCTGGTGCATTTGCCTCATTCAGCAGTTTCTCAATCTGCAAATAGAAAATCAAAGAAAACACAAAAGTCCAATTTCCCTTGGACTTGGGAATGGTTTCATTTTCAGTGACAGTTATATTATATGTTATCCAGCTGCTACATCAATCAAATTTTTCTTCTGTCATTCATGACTTAATAAAGCTTCAGACAGTGACTGTCGTCGTAATCATAAATGTGAAATATTGGATATGCTACCTTTTATATGATAGAATTACATTTCCACATACTGTCAAAGTTAAATAATGCAATATGGGATAAAGTCATTTGTGTACATAATGAACACTGAGTAATGAGGGTGTGTTCTTCCTTGGTACTGCCTAATATGATTAGGCAGGCTATCTGCTTTGAACACAACTGTTTTCTGTTATGCAGAGGTTCGAATAAAACCTGGATTAACTGGATTACCTTCATCATTATGTCATGTCATTGTGGCTTGTGTTCAAACTAGATTAACATACCCAGGGGTCGTTTTTTGTTGTTGTTGTTGTTGTTGTTTTTTGCGCCTCTTTATCTCTTTATCACCGGTGCACAGAACAGACAGAGGATTGCAGAAATGGTCAAAAGTAGGGCTTTATGAATATGAATGGCACATATCACAAAGCAGTGCTGAAAGTTGGCATCTGAGCTGACTATTAATTAAATCCATACCTGTCCTTCTGGTGCAGCCTCCTCTTTTCAGCCCTTTCTCCCTGTGTGTGTCTCTTTTTGTCTGACAGAGACAGTGATGGATACAAGGACAGCGACAGCTGAGCTTGGTTGGATATCGTTCCCTGCCAATGGAGTAAGAACAATGTGCAAAGGTCTACTCTGTGTGTGTGTTTGTGTGTCTGTACCCTTGGGAAAAAAACTGTTTGAGTATACTTTACAGTGGTCCATTAATGAGCCTGTCAAATTCCTAATTACAGTAGCAAGGTGACACCAATTAACCACTACTGATGTAAATAGAATGGATTCCAAAAGATCAGTGAGGTGCATCACACGAGAGTCCAGCAGCACAATAGAATAGAATAGAATAGAATAGAAAAGAGTGGGTTTTTCCATCCAAATTGAGCTCCTTGGCCCTTTTAAATTCTGGCTTGGCGACTGGCCGGTCACAGTGGTCTGCTGTGTGCGTTTGAGGTGAGTGGCTCTAATTGTGATGAATGCTTGTACCCATGTAGCTCAGAACAAGGTAGAGGAGAGAAAAAGAGAGGGAGACAAAATGGGAGGGAGGGATAAAGTTTAATTTGTGTCAGGTCTTGGTAAACCCATTCATCATTTTTTCCTCTCCCCTCTCCCTCTGCTTCCTCCTCCCCCTACTACTTGCCCCTTCTTCTTAAATCCACACATTGCCCAGTGGGAGGAGGTGAGCGGTTATGATGAGAACCTGAACACCATCAGGACGTACCAGGTGTGTAATGTGTTTGAGCCCAGCCAGAACAACTGGCTCCTCACCACTTACATCGACCGCCGCGCGGCACAACGCATTTACGTGGAGATCCGCTTCACTGTGCGCGACTGCGCCTCCATACCGAGTGTCCTGGGCTCCTGCAAAGAGACGTTCAACCTCTACTACCTAGAGACAGACAGGACCGTGTCAGAGGGCATCAAAGGGGTGGAGTACTGGGCCAACGCACCCTTCCTAAAGGTAAACGCTTTAGGTAAAAAGAGGGGGAAAGTATGGGAGTAAATCACTGGGAGCAAAGATATACCGGTAGTGTTATTTACAAATTTTAAAAAGTAGCAAAAAACAACATACCTATCATTGCCTCTTGCATATCTGGACAGCTTCTCAGTCAGTGGAAGTTCCATTGTGTCCACTTGCACCCATCAAAGTGGAAATTCTTTGAACATAATTTTCATTTTGAGGATGTGAACAAACTGACAGGGAGGCGGTACCCCTTAAAAAAAAACAAAAAACAGTGCTATACGCTGTCACACAACACCAAGACGGCATATCCTTGGGGCTTGAACACTGTGGTCTGATCAACTAAAAGCTGCTGGTTCTTAGC
This sequence comes from Hemichromis elongatus, assembly GCA_015108515.1. NCBI lineage: Eukaryota > Metazoa > Chordata > Actinopteri > Cichliformes > Cichlidae > Hemichromis > Hemichromis elongatus. Next base: position 78,854 of record VUQR01011724.1, read on the forward strand.
TGGAGAGCAAGCTCTCATCACCAGTTCCAATCCTCGACTCGCGAGAGAAGTTAATGTTTAAGACCTGTGGTGATATAATAGAGGGGAAAGTGCAAGCAGTCATAATGGGACTTCCAGAGTATGATCTGGAAATAGAATTTTTGCTGGAAGCTTAAGTGGAAAACAAGAGAAGAGATTTGGCGAAGAGATTAAGGCAGCTATGGTTTTTATTTTTATTAGCAGATTCCAAAAAGTGTTTGATTACACGTTCCTTTTGTGTCAGTTCAAAAGAATGAAATCCAAACATTGTGCCAGGCCAAAATTGATCAGTAAGTAAGTAAGATTGCAACAAAGGCTAAAAGTATTCACAAATCGTTTTGTAGCCTGAAGCCTTAACCTCCACTCGCTATTAGAATTTAACCCGTATTGACTGAATGTGTTTGTGCTTGTTGAGATTCATAAGTCACCTCTCTACTTAAATGTCATGCTCATGCTCTCATGCATTTGTAATTTCACAGAGCCGTTTAATTTTGCGTGGCCACTGTGGAGGTTTATCGGGGGAAAAAAAGATACCATAACAGCATTTCATAGCATTTGGCCATTAGTGTATTTACCTGACACGTAGAAAATCTAAACTGATAAAGAATATAATTGTTAAAAGTTTATCTTTTGCATTTTTTTCCTTCTTTTTCCTCTCCTTCAGGTGGACACCATTGCAGCAGATGAGAGTTTCTCCCAGGTTGATTTTGGGGGCAGGCTAATGAAAGTCAACACAGAAGTGAGGAGTTTTGGTCCTCTTTCCAAAGGCAGAGGTTTCCATTTGGCTTTCCAGGACCTTGGTGCTTGCATGTCGCTTCTGGCCGTCAGGGTATTCTACAAGAAATGCCCCAGCATCGTGCAGAACTTTGCTTTCTTCCCAGAGGTATGAAACATAGATGATTGAAATCGGTGGTGATTTTTATGAGAGCTTGGCACAGCCATCGGATGGATATTTAAATAGGATTTTTTGATGATTCTTATTTTGTGCAGACGCTGACCGGAGCAGAGTCCACCTCATTAGTCATCGCCAGAGGAAGCTGCATCCCCAACGCAGAGGAAGTAGACGTGCCCATAAAGCTCTACTGTAACGGAGACGGAGAGTGGATGGTACCCATAGGCAGCTGCAGCTGCAAGGCGGGTTATGAACCTGACAATGGCAATGTGTGCCGAGGTAAATCTGTACATTAATGAGGCCGTGCTACTTCAAACTGAGCTCATAAAAGATGAAGATGAAATGAGAACATCAGCAAATACTGAACTGCATCAGTGCATATCAGAGGTGCTGCTGTGTGGACTAAACTGATAATCTGTTCTCTGCTGATGACCTTGCTACAGCAAACACTTAAGCACGCTGCACATAACTTTCTTGTTACTAACAATCCAGTATGACATCAAATCAATATCCAACAAACACGTCTAATATTGAACCACAGCAAACATGTTACTGTGGCAATTAATATCTCGTAGCATACGTTGACCCCCAACTTAGAAATTCTAATGAAAAACATGTCAACTTTTTTTGTTTATATCTCTCAAATATATGATTATTTTTAATGACTACAACTATATATTTGCTGAGTAAATTCTGGAGGAAATACAAGTGCTTTATTAGCTCCAGGAGGAAAAAAAAAGTGTGTCAGTTTTGGGAGAGTTAACTGAATAATTTCATGCGTGTATATATTTTATGCCCAACGGGGCAGCGCATGATGTTCCATATGTTAATGCTTCTAGAGGCAGACTCGGGTGAACGTGGTGCAGAAATAGCTCCTCTTTCCTCCGTGTTCCAAATATCTCTCTCTCCTTTCCATCCTTTTTATATCTGGCCTTGTTCCCCATTTCCTCTCCGAAGTAGTACCCATCATTTCTTATTCTCCCTGGAGAGTCTCATTCATTTTGTGTGCGTGTTTGTGTGTGTATGTGGTGACTTAGTGAGTGTGTGGTGGGCGTGTGAGCGTGTGATGTATGTACATATGGTGAAATGATAAGTGAGGCCGCTTCAGCCCATGTTAATTAGTTTAGCGTGTTCCAGCCGGATTAGTCGACTGCAAATTGGTGGCGAACTGTCACACAGTGTTGGAGAGATAGAAGGGTACGAGGAAGAATGACAGGAAGGAACAAGTGAAAGGGAAAGAAGAAGCAAAGATAAAGAAAATTAGGGAAAAAGCTCTGGAGAGTTGAACTGCAAAGTAAGTTTTTTTTTTTTAAGAGAACAAACCAAGGACATAAAGGTTAAAACTGTGAGATAAAACAGATAGAGAGCCTAAAGACTCAATAGTTTTTCTTCCTGCCTCTGGTGAAATGCATGCAAGTGCATGGATTGAAATGTCAGCTTAGCCTTTGCTGTCACTCTTTCTTTTTAACAGAAAAACTTTTGCAGCTTTTGAAGGGGCGCACAGAAGGTAAACTAGTCGCTATTCAAAGGAGATAGAAAGTCTGACAGTGTTTCAGCTCTATAGAAGAACCACTCCTAAAGGACTAAATTATCAGGTTTACAAGATGTTGGCTGTATAAAAACCCCCACTGTGTTTAGCCGTAATAATATTAGCCTCGCCCTGTTACAGCGTACGCTTGTTATAACCAAAGAATGTTGTCATGAGTTCTTATTACTTCTTTTTCTGTGTCTATTTAGAGTTATTGTAATCGTAGAAATTATTTTTATTTAATAAAAGTAAAAAAAACTAAATTAAAAGGCTTATTTATTTCTTGCTACTGGTAGAGTTTTCTCTGTTTTAATCTGAGACTTCAAAGAGAGACCAATCACATTTTTAGACAGAGATAATTCAACAATAGTACAGATGGGCAGGACTGATAACTTTTGCTGCCCAGCTTCAACATTAAGGTTATTGTGTAAAAAGCTGCTACCTGCTACATTGAGAATAGCTTATGAGACAGCTAATGGGAATAACTAATAGTTAAACAGCTCATATTACCATGTGCACCAGCCAGACTAGTGTTCATGGTAACTGTTTGATATGTTGTTTAAAAAGAAGCTTTACTTACCTCGCAAAAGTCAAAAGCTGTCAGTACTTGTGATGCTTTGCAGAGTTTGTCGTTGTACTGTTGATGCTGTTGTTGGTGCCTGTCTGTAGCCGTGGATGAAGACAGCATACTTTTGCAAATGAGCATATGATAAAATTGCTTAGCATCAATTAGCATCCAAGTATATGTTTTTACCATCTCTACCTTTAAAAACCAAAACAAAGACTGACAGCTTTATTTTTAAAGCACCAAATTACAACAGCAGTTAGCCTAAGGTGCTTCAGATTGTAAAGTAAAGACCCTGGGAAAACTCAAATAAGAAAACCCTAACGGCCAAATGATCCCCTTGTGTGCAAGCACTTGGCGTCTGTGGGAAGAAAAAACTCCCTTACGACAGGAAGAAAGGTCTGACAGAACCAGGCTCAGAGAGGGTCAGTCATCTGCAGTGACCGGTTGGGAGTGAGGAGTGACAACCTTTAGTCTAACATGATTTTCGTGTCCCTGAACACGACTTTTCATCAGTCTGCTCTCATATATTCTTAATCATGCACACAAAGTGAATACTGTCAGCTTGTAAAGCACAAAAAGTGTCAGCAGTTGGAGCTTGAAGGAGTTTGTGATGGGGCAAATTACACCCAAGTTTGAGATTGACACATCACTTATAAATACACAAGAGTATATCGTTTGGTTAAGTTTAGGCATTTATCTCAGTCTGGTGTAAGCACTGAAATGGATTTTTCTAGGGTTTGCCATTAAAAAACTACAGGGTTTGGTTAAGAAAAAGGTTTGGTTTAAAATAAAACAGGTGCCATTTCTTCTAAAGCTTTGTTTTCTTCTTTGCCACAATGATGCCTCACTTCTTTCTCTTGGCAAAATATAAGCTTCTGTGACAAAATATACTTCCCACCGAAATACATTACTTACAAATTCGTGCTTGCTGATGCGAAAAACCGCGTCAGTTTGTGTCCGTGAACATGAGAAAATAAATTGCTTTTTCATAAGCAGTCTATTTGAGCTTTTGTTTTTGTTGACTGAGATGTAATACACAGTATATCACACATCCTCACTAGACAGGGTGACGGGATGTACCCCGAGTCATTGCTTAGTTGTTGTTCTGAGGCAGCCCTCATTCGAAGGACCGAGTCATTTGTAATTCTTATTGTATAATGACGGTTTGAGTACAGAAACCAAAGACAGACTTGAGGGACGTGGCCTAACACTCTCTGTGAAGGCTTTTTGAGCTTAAGCAGTGATTTAAAGTGTCGTGGGACAGAGCATGTCCTGTCTGTCTTCCTCAAGCTGGCATCTTTTTGGTGTGCTTTTCTGCCAATCAGCTGATAACAACTTGGCAGGAAGCTGGACTCACTATTAGAACAGATGGTCATCTTTTTGTGTGTGTTTTTGTGCATGTGTGTAAGGCCACAGAGATGGTGTTTATTTTGCACCAAATCAGCATATTGTGCAAACCATAAGGCAAAACTGGCTCAGCATCAAAGTACATCAAAGTGTGCGTGTCTCTTTTAAGTAAATATTCAAGACCCATACTTGAAATGCACCACACTACAGATGTATGCACCACCAGTGAATACACACAAACATCCCCTGCTGTGAACTTTAACAATACCCTGAGTTTTTCAAACCTCAGGGCTTTTAAAACACTCACGCAAGCACACGCGTACTCATGCAAGTTTTTAATAATTGATCAGTGAGCCTGTTTGCCAGCTTTAGACAATCGCCATCCGCATGCTCGCTGTATGAGTCCACACAGCTGGCAAAGGGCACAGATGGGAAAAAAGAGAGGAGCAGTCTCTTTGTCCACTTTTAACACTTCATCTCTGTGCTGCTCTTACCTTTACATCCCTCCTGTCTCTAGAAGTTTCTGCCTTTTTCTATTCCACTCTATTTCAGATTTCTTCCATATGTATGAAGAATTGTCTGCATGATTTGAATCCATTTTTTTTGCTCTCAAAGGTAGAAAGTAAGACCGAAATCTCATATCCCGATAATGATACACATCACATAGTTCATTTTCTGCAAATTCCGTGGATAGTTTTTATAATCACATGGAAAGCACTATTTCTTTTTTTTTTTTACATGTAAATTGAATCATCAAAAATGAAATGTACTGCTTCATGTGTGAACATTTTTGTCCTTTTCTTTATTTACAACATCTGGCAAACGTTTCCTTAAAAATGCAAACATAAAAAACATCACTATATATAAATCAATAACAAATTAGGCCTAGGATAAAATCCTGATATATGCCAATTCAATGTAAACTGTAGCAACAATATATAATTTCCCATGACTCAAGAGCTATCATTTCTCCTGTATTCTAAAGAGTTTGGAAAGAAAGCACTTCTGGACCTCTTTAAGTTTCATGAAGACGCTTCACCTCTCAACCAAGAGGCTTCTACAGTTTGCTTTCTTTCCAATCTCCATAAACTACCATGACCTGCATGGCTGAGAATCTACACAGTTTCTCTAAATGTCTGTGTAGGTTCTAAATCACTGCCACTAGAACAGCCCGTCTGCATACAGCGACTGCAGAGTGTCCAGTGCACTGTTAAGTTCATACAGGGATGCATCGTGCATCATTGTTTTTGCACTGTAGTATGCTACATTGCAGGTTTCCTGCAATACTTTGGCCTGAGATTCCTAATATAAATGAGGCAACTTGACTTGTGTACCTGATTTGTGGCATAATCTGCACAGTACGGTTTTCTGGTCTGTGTCCGACTTTCCATAACCGAATCATGTCCATGCTAGTGAGAGAGTCATAGCTCCTCAATTTGTTTCATCTCAGCTTCACAGGCCAGCCTGATATCCTCTGTGCCCGTATTTACGTGGTGCAGTGGTGACTATTGTAAATGTTGCCCAATGCGATGGGAAAATAGCCCTGTAAATAGTGTCATTTGTCACAGCCCGAAATAAATGATAGAGTATAATAATTTTGTCGTCCGATATATTTCGGCATATCACATAGCCCTACTCAACGATGTTTTAAATCAGTAATGTCCACAAAAGATTTGTATAGCATTCTGAACTTTGCCTAGGATGCATGCAGAAGCCATCACCAACTTTATCATACTACTTGAAATGAAGGTTGGATGCTGTTGAATGCAATAGAAACAAGAGAAATGAAGGAATAATGGATTGTTGTTTATCCTACTTGAGTCAGTATTTTGTTCTTTTCAACCTGCACAAAAACACACAAACAGAATTCACTGACATATGCCAGGTTACCAGCTTAAAATCCATTGACAGAGAGAGAGACGGAAAAGGATAACTCTACACAGGGGTATCCACAGATAAGTAATGGAGAGAGGGAGCAAGACTTGTTGCCATGGTGACACGCCCCATGTGTATGAGCAAGGTTTTTGAATAAATGACCTTGACAAGCCAGATGTCTATCTGCTTATTCAACTCAGAACAACACACACACACACATAAAGAGACGCTGACACTCCTGATGAGATGGCTTTAAAGAAAGGTAAATGTCTGGGTGTAAAGAAACAGAAAAACGAGGCAGACATCATTATTAGAAACAGAATGCGGGAGATGTATAGTGTTTTTTGAAGGTGAGAAAGTAAGCAGGATCAGAACTTCTTTTAGGCTTTTTTCTTCATTAGCTGTATGAGAACTATGAAAGCCTCCCAGGAAAGACTGCCTAATAGTCTGTTCCACGCTTACTATGAAGGCCAGCTTTTCTTTCCAGCTTTGTGTAAGGCGGTTGAGGGCAGCTATTTTCACTTTGCCATCTGATACTACAAGGATTAATTACGCTTCCTAGATTCCTAGAAGTATGTCGTTATGGCTGGGGGTGGTCAGCAAACTTTAATGATCCACTGGCTAAACTGCAGCCTAAATGAGGAAAAAAGTGGCAAACAAAAATAAAGTACCTCTTTTTCATGTCTTTTTTTAATTTGGTATGTGATCTGACAACCATTTAGTTTGTCACGATTATGGACATAGCCAACGACTGCTTTGATTATGAGAAATGTTTTACCAACAAAAAATTCAGAACCTTAACATTTCTGTTTTAATCCGTTTGTATTAACTTCATATACAATCAATTTTCTTGATCTACCTAAACAGGATAAGGATGCATTATAATAATAATAAAAAAAAAAAAACTATAAAATTCTTTGGTGTATTGCTGATAAGCACTTCTGGGTTTGTTTTGCAGTGACATACCTCCTCTTCTCTAAATCTCTGCCATAAGATTCAAGCCTGTTGGAAAGCTGGCAGCAGCAATAACAGAAAGATTCAATCAGTCTGTCATTTTTCGTTGCTTGTTACAAAGAACAAACACAATACATTTCATATTAATAAGTTATGGCAAAAATGCTATCCTTTTTTTTTGTCTTTTTAGACGTTCCTTTTCATTCCTGACCCTTTCACCTACTGACATTTGATGAAGTGAAACCCTAAGGATTTTCACTTGCTTTCTACTTTGTCTCACTTACTTCTGTCACTCAATTCATTTTATCATTTGGACTTTACTAAATGCTCCTTGCACACTCCTCTGTCTTCCATAAATCTATGAAACATTTGCATTTTAGTCTTACATCGCCTAAAGCAGCTCAGTGATAAAGTAAACATTCATTACAGAGAAGGAAGGGAAAAAATGCTAAAGATAAATCAAGACCAAAAAAAATAAAGGAACAGTAAAAAACCTCATTTGGTTTGCCTAAGCCTTTTGGCAGAGTTTTCATTTCAATCTTATTCTTTATTTCACACCTCTCTGCTTCAGCTTTTACTTAAAGTTATACATTAGGAGGCATTTGCATTCACAAAGAGACACTTTGACATCTCACGTGCAAATTAAAAACAGTAATCCTTCTAGGACACATTACTCTGACATAGCATGCAATGTTACATGCTAACATATTAACATGCTACTTTATCTTCAGACAGCAGATAAAGTTCAGTTCTCATGGCTTTTTCACATTCTTTTCTTCACGTATTTTAAAAAAACAACATTTCTGTTTAAATCCATAAACAATGTGTAAATGTAGAATTTAGCTTACACAGACATGTCATTGTCAGCCTGAGCAATAAGTATGTGCATTTGCTTCTGAGAGCCAGTGATGTGATTGTACAGCAATGCTTCTGGTCAGTGACATCATATTTAGGCTGTTGTTGAGCTTTGGTAAAATTAAAAATGCATGTCAATAATTAAAAATGCATTGGTAAAAAAAAAAGGGAGGTTGGGGGGGGATTGAATACACGCATCTATTACATCAGAAAGCTTTCATGAACACGAGAATGTGTGTGTGTGTGTTTTTTTTTAAATTTGTTCATACTTGTACGATAACAGCCCACATTTTCTTGCGTGGATGATTCAGCGAGCATCAAGACATCAAGACATGTAGGACCAGCTTTACCTGCCGTGCCACATCAGATGACTGTTGGAATTTATCAAACTGCAAGACGTTTCTGCACAGCCCTGCATGGCACTTGTTTTCACAACAGTATCCCATTAAATATCCCATCAGTGCTGGTTCTGACCTCCATTACTAACCTGTCTTATTCCAGGTCAGCCCCGTCCCACTCCCACGGCATCAAATACTGCTATTTTTTTTAACGCTCATAACTCAGAGATGTGCAGAAGATTGTCATTAGTTTCACTGCGGCAGTAGTCACATAAAGACCTGCGTAAAACTGTAAAAGGAGCGACACTTGTAACCTTAAGACTGTAGCAGATGTCTGTATATACCCTATATCCTCCTTCATGGGTGGGCCAATTTAAATGAAACTTTGCACACTAACATCGTCACACATCCAGCGGTTATTAATATGTATGTTAAAAAAAAAAGAAGAAAACATTTATTATTAACCACAATTTTTTTTATTTTTCGTATTCACACACCTGCAAATGCGACCGTTATGTTCGCCATTAGGGTTTTGTTCTAAATGTCGCATTCAATGTACACCACATGCACGTGACTTAATGGTCCCCAAAATTTGTAACTGCATTGGATTTTTGTTTGAATCACTGCTAAATACAGAAAGAAAAATTGGAAAAGCACCACATTGGCTGCTTTCTCTTTCATTTCCAGTCCAGTCCTTGTACCTGACCATTTTCAGAAGAATGTTTTTTGGTTGTGTGTTGGCTTGGACACGTAACATTAACATATGAATCATTTGAACATAAAATGAATAACTAATAACACCAAAGAACTCATTTTCAATGGTGTCTTGGGATTTTTTGTTACTAGTATTCAGTCACAAAAACATACAATTTTTCCCATTTCCTTGAATTTCGTTGAATCTATTAAAAATGAAAAAAAATAAATAAATCATAGTTTCTCTGGGATAAAACTGTATTTTTGCACCAACAAGATGATTCTTTTGTTATTTGCTACCAAAATCCTGGTAAGAGTAAAAGTAAGCTAAAAAACAACAACAACAGCCCCTCCCTGAGATACTTTTAAGCCTTCTTGCTTCCTCATGCATACTTTCTAGTTCTGTAAAACAAGGCCACTAACTCTGCAGCCAATATTACCCTGGCACTGACTCTGAAGTCCCGTGTCTGCATCTCTATGCTGCCTCCAGCAGTATTTGAAGCCTTGAGATGAGAGCGCGTTGCCCAGGTGGACTGCCGTGCAAATATTTTCACAGCACGTATCCAAGCTGAATAAGAATAATTATTATCTGGTCAGCAAGAGCCAACTCTGGATAAATAAAAATTGGATAAAGTAGGGTATCATCCTTAAAAATTCCCGCTGTACGTGTTTCATGTCATGTCTGACCCATATTAAGAAGCGCCAGAGAAGAAAACCATAATCCGTTTTCCAGTTAATCAGCACAACATGATTCTGTGTCACTGTGCACAAAATGTTTTTGTGTATCTTGTCAGAACAAAATATTTTGCAGCTATCCCCCAAAAATCCCCTTCTGTGCTGTGTCAACCTCATAGTACCAATAATAACTCTGCTGTCACGCCTGCTTTCTAATACAAAGTTTACCAAATGTCTCACGATCAAGGCAAACAAAAATGCACAGAAGCGCGATGTAGACCAACTTAGAATTTGTTGCTCTTTACTCTGAGTCACATGTTGGTTTTTATGTGTTTTTCCTTCTTCTTTTTCTTTTCCTGCAGCGTGTCCTCAGGGCACCTTTAAGTCATTCCAGGGACCGGGATTGTGTCAGCAATGTCCGCCCAATAGTCGCTCCACTATCGAAGCCGCCACCCTCTGTGGCTGTCGGAATGGCTATTACCGAGGAGACATGGACAAACCAGAGGACCTGTGTACCAGTGAGTCAGCCTTTTTTTCCCTCCCCATCAGACACAATAGATAATTCTTTCAATAGTTTATATGAGCTTCAAGATGACCAACACATGTTTGCGAAAGGCAGGATTTTGGCTGAAGCAACCAATAGTTGACATACTCGAGCGTATCAGTGGTTGACACCATTCGACAGTCCAATATTTCATCATTAAGTTAAAGGCCAACATCTGCTTTGATTTATCATTGCACCCTTAATTCTCTGTGCCTCGTTCAGAGCGCTGTCCTCATTAGGGGATTTGGGGAGCGGTAAGTAATAATGCTGCCACATTCCTCGGGCTTTCCATTGAAGTGAATATGTGTTTAGTGTGTTGAAGAGGCTATATTGCTATGCAAGATGAGGCACAGAGAGTTTGAAAAATCGAGCTCTCAATTCCACAGAGAGATGGTGTAAGTAGGTTGAGACATGAATCATTTTGGACTGCATGCAGTTAGTCTCCGTGTGTGTGAGTGTGTACCTGTGTGCTTGTACATGTCCTGGTGACCTGAATACAACATTATGTTTTGGGAGGGGGGTTAAAAAGCACTGGTTCATTCATAGTCTGTCCATATTTTGCTGCCATAGAGTCATGAATGAATTTGCAATGCTGCGTCAGAGAAGCAGAACAAATGTTGACAGTGAATATTGCTGATCGGCCCCGCAATTTGTGTTATTTTCTTATGCACTGGCTGTCACTTCTGCATTTTGTTTGTTCATTGTTTCATTTACTTGAGGGATTTGGCGCTTTGCTTTGGTTTACACCAATCAAATCAAACTCAAAAACTGGACATCTTTTTTTAGTCGTCGTCCTGCATCAACAGTGTTACACGAATCAGTTTTGGAGACTAACAGAATTCTTCGTCGTGTTTTTAATCCTTTGCAGTCAGTGGCGTTCACAAAAAAAAAAAAGCTGAACACAAGCTTTAGTTGAGTCTGCAACAAAGTCTCATGTGTTAGCGACATAACAACAGGCAAACAATACAAAAAGCCATCAGTCTTATAACTTTGTGTGTGGAAGAATAAATGTTTGCGAGGTATGTGTCGATCCTTTTTGTTTTTGTTAATGCGGTTCTTTTACATGGATGCATAACACTGGCAATGCATAAGGTCTGCAATTAGTGAGACCCTCTTACAAAGTGCTAAGAGCTGGTTTCCTGGACTGAAAATAAACAGCTGTATAATAATGGCTGTCTCTTTGCTCACCTCTGGGATTCAACCAGCACAGGTGTCATTTATACAAAAAGTCCCACGACGATCACTCAGACTATTTTGTGGTTTCTTCATGGATCTTCCATAGACAGCAAACATCAATTTGCTGATGAAAGCTCGGTTTGTGGATCCTAGTCAGGCACTGAATAGTTTTTCAGTGAATGGGCCCACAGCATCCACACCTCATCCTAACCTCCACATGTCACATCAGGTCAGGAGTGCATACACCATACTTTAATTTGTTTCTTTCTTTTTCTATTGGTTGTGACGTTCACAGATTTACACACTCTGAATTCATTAACAGGGGTCAGACTGTCAAGTCTGAGTAAAGCCCTGAGACATCAGAAAACTATTGCTGAACAGCCTGAATGTAGTGAATGCTATACTGCTGTTGTCCAAAATTATGCTGTGATTCTTTTGCAGGCCTTCACTGCAGCTGTGGGTCTCTCTGCCTTTAGTTCGGTTTTCAGCAGCCCCGTACACAACAAACCTTTTGGAGATGCTCTGACACCATCACCTAGACTTCACAATTTTGCCACAGTTTGTCAAACTTGCTCAAATCCTCAAGCTTGCCCATTTTTTCAACTTCTAACACATCGACTTTGAGGACAAAATGTTTCCTTGCTCCTAAATATACCCAACCCACTAACAGGTGCCATGATAAGGAGATGACCAGTGTTATTCACTTTGTATGTCTGTAATGTAATGCCTGAAAGGTGTACACAGTAAAGAAAATAGTAATTGTTTAGTAACGCTTTTACACAGGTTGGGTGTTTTAAAATCAGTTTAGTAATTGCATTGAAATTAAATGACAGAGAAAATGTCAAAGTGTTCAAAAATGACTTTGTCGCAATAGTTATGGAGCAGCTGATGTGGTTAACCTATTCTGACAACAGAGGAATGACATGAAAGGCGTTGCGACAGTGGCAGCAAATTCAAACTGATGCAGACAGAAGACAAAAAAAAAAAATCTACTTTTCGTGTGAAAAGGTGTCAGATGTCAGCCTACACAGCTCCGTGAATTACCTGGGTACTTTCAATTCAAGGGCAAAATCAAACGGAGTTACAAGTTTGTTTGTTTTCTTTCAAGCACAAGAGCCACGAGAACAAGAAGTAAAAAAAGTTCAAAAACAGTGGGATGGTGGTTTAATATAGGAAAGAGCTGCAGTTTATTTGTATTTGGCATGAACTCAATCAGATATAAAATCTGACCAGTGAGATGGAAGAGTGAATGTGTGCTGTGTGGATAGAAAATCATTTCTTCAGCACGCCTCATGAGCTGCAAAGGTATGGAGGAGTGTGTGTGTGTCTTGTGTCTATACACTGTGTGCATATGTAGAAGTTTTCTTTTTGTGGTATTTTTGTGTATTGGGGAAGACAGATATTGTGTAAGCCATTTACAAAACTGTGAAAAAGAACGCGGCTGTAAACAGAAGCACTGATTGTGTCTCTAACTCTTTTGGAACGGTGTCTCTTGTTGCAACAGTAAAACTGGAATTGGAAAATTTATAATGCGATTATCGCCTCGCTTCTTACTTTTCTGCATTTGAATGTGTGCTTGCTGTGAACTCTGAGTGTCAGACACTTTAAAATAATTTGTATTTGTGCTATTTAGATAAAAAAGTAAAATGGAGTGAACGCCTGTGCCAACACACTGTGTTTGTCTCTCTGTGTATAATAATCAAAGCCCAGACGAGTCTTCTCTTTCCCGCTCTCTCAGTAGAAATGTTTATAAGATGGTGCTTCTTAGATTTTTAGCCCCCCTACTGATTGTTAGCACTTTGATTTCTGCCTCTGAGTGTCTCTTTGAGAAAAGCACACATGCTCATATTCCACAGGGCTATCTCGGTTGTTTCTAATGACTCTGTGATTTACCATATGCCAAGGTTGAATATCCATTTCATCTCAACTGCTCTTGTTTGGCGTGTGTATCGCAGTGTCTGTGATGTGTGCGAGCAATCAAAGAGATGTGTACTCAGGAGGTTTAACCTTGTGAAAACCCTAAAAGCCCTTAGCTGTTCCTCAGATCACAGAGAAGAGAAAAGAGAGCGAACCGGCAAGAGAGAAAAAGAGATGCAGATTCCCTACTGGCGCCGAGCTACCGGGTCACTTTTTGAACGTTGTAAACACTGTTGGCTGAAGTGCAAACTTCCGACTTGGAACTGCACTTGTCAACTTTCCATGTCAGCAAGCAGTCTTGACAGGTTCTCTCAAACTACAACCCTCTCAGTATTATACAAGTGGATGCCAATTAAGATATTTTCGACTGCACTGCAGTTGCAGTACTTGAGACATTGACGAAAGATTCCAGAATGGGTAAGAAATGCACCTAGGGCTATCAGCGTTAATCACGTTAAAATGGCGTTAACAGCGCTAATACGTTAATCAAGTTAGCGGGAGTAGCTCGATTAATGCGTTAAGAATTAGCGCCATCTAGCCCCACATAAAGGGTGATCCGCATTAACTCGGTATCGGAGATTTTTCGCGTTAACGCGTTCACAAGAATTTTATAGCACATGAGCCCATTTGTTCCAGAATGAACAGATCAATGATAATTATTTATTCAATGGTTAAAACTGTGTCTACGCTGTGTCCATTTCACGTTATCTCTTTGTAGTTTGGTTTTGCACATACAGCGCATGTCATGCATTTGTCAGTAGATTGCATGGATTGCTTCATATCACTGATGTACATAAATAGTTTAATAAATCTTTGCTCATTCTTATTCAGTTAGTTGCATAACTCCAATGTTCTTACGAAAGTTTGGGTAGGTATAGTGTTGTTGGAGTGGTGGATCCCATATTCATGATTTGCATTTTTCTGCACTGATGGGCATTGGTGTTAGTGATTGTGCGTGATTCTGGTAAGGTTTGTAAATTTTGTCATAGGCGAGGCCATTTGAAGACTGATAGTTTTAGCCTTCACAGTTGCGTGGGAAGTAGGAAGTGTTTACGGGGGCGAGCTGCTATGAAAACTCGGGTTTCAAAATCTGAGACTCCGATTTACCATTTATCACCCATAGGTGATAAATGGTAAATAAGAGTCTCCCAAGCATTTCTTCCAAGCGTGGCGAGAAAGTAGACATCAAGATATTGTGAGGCACAGGTGCCTTTGACTCCTTTATTTTAGCATCAGTGTTGCCGCTCTTGGATGAGACATTTGTTTGTACGTATATATCTGCACTGAGTGTATGGCTGAAGGTTCTCTCTGGAAGCCAAGTGTGGGCTGTTGTTCTTACACCTGCTAGTGTTTGGACATTCCAAATGAAGCAGTGTTTGCTGATGTGTTCAGTGTTCAGCAATAAGCCAAGCACAGTTGGATAACAGGTGCTTAAAAGATCAGGACCTGTAGGGTTCTGAGTTAGCGTTGTCTCACGGTGATCTGGTAAAAGAATCACCACCTTATTATGGTCATTAGGTGATAAGTTGCATAAGTGGTGTTTCCCACTGTGGCAAGCCCTTGTGATAAGGGAAACTACTAAATATAGTGGCGTAATGTTTATAAAAAAAAATAAGATGTTAATTTAAAAAAAGTGTAATTGAAGCACACATCAAACTACTCAGATATTAAATGGAAAAATATCTTTCTACACTGGTGTGCTTAAGCCTAACAATGATGAGAGTAAGATAATTTAACCTTCAGCCTCTGTGACTGGTTCTCATCTTCATCATTGAGCTTTTTCTTTCTGTCTGTACTGACTGGACTCATTGTTTGGGGATCGGTTATCTGGGTATTGATTAGGGCTGAAGCAATTCAGGCAGCTCCTAGAAGCTGGAGGTCCTGAAGGATTCTGCTGTGCGCGTCCGGTCTCGGAGGAGGCCTCCTTCAAAGACCCGCACATGGCTGTTCTCCCATTTCAAGTTACAGTCTTCTTGCGAATGTTCATGTTTTCATGAACACGATGAATCATTCAGTATGCTAAATCTTTAAGTAAAAACATTCTCACTTAAATTGAGATATACAACATAATATGATTAATGTCTTCACATGATCTGTAGTGAAAATGTGTTGTATATGTGTACGCTCAGTGGGACATTACGTTACATTGACTTACTGTTTGAACGTCCACACTATGTGGTGCATGGCCGTAATGGGATGCTCCAGCAGTGGTCGAAGTGTCATTCATTTTTCAGCATCAAGCTGAAGCATTCTTTTAAGGATCTCAACAAACATCAGGAGATGACACATTTCTATGACTTTATCTGCATAATTGTGATGATTGATGACCTGGATCTAAAATATGACCATAAAGGTCACCTAAAAATACGAATTTGTGTTTCTTTACTCAGTTACCAGAAATGAAATAATTTTCTTTACTAATTTCTATAATAATTTTTACACTCAGTGGCCAAAAAAGCACAAATTCACGCCAGAGGTCATTCAGAGGTTAACGGTATTCTCCTTTCCTCCTGATTAAATCCATGACTCTCTCAAAAACTGATGACAGGGAGTGTGTTAGAGATGACAAACTGTACACATGGACAAAGAAGTTCACATGGACAAATATTCACCAATATATTTTTTAACCAAGTGTTAGAAAACAAAGAAATTGTAAAGTTTAAGGACTGTCTGACAAAATGAACCAGAGCAATGGTGAAGTATTGGTGGAGTTGAACTGGGTAGTCTTTGGCCCACAGTTTAGCAATTGTGTCTGGCAGCTTGCCCACAGTCTCCACTGTGAGTCTCATCTGTAAATACAGCAGAACAAATTGGGAGTCAAGTTCTTCAGACTAAATGAAGAGCAGACTTTAATCATATTATTGTTTTACTATATCACTATTCACTGTTGTTGGGGTAGGCACAGAGTAGCAGCAGTGCAGCCCATCTGTAGCCTCTGCAAACTGAAGTCCCAGAAAGTCTTGATGCATGCTCAATCATCCAGGTAAGTGAACCCCCAAAAGTTGATTCTGCTCATCTGGACGTAGAGTTTTCATTGTGAGAAATTAGGGCTGGGCGATATGGCCCAAAATTCATATCTTGGTATTCTTTAGCTGGATGGCGATATACGATATATATCTCGATAATTTTTTAAAGCCTTAAAGTAACCAGCTCCTCTTTGATAGCTGTCTATCTTGTGCTGCCTGCAGGTGAAGCGATGGGGGAGGGGGAGTTGTGGTCGGGGAAGGAGCGAGGCGAGGCAGAGTAACGTTGGACGAAAGAGAGGCAAACTTGCGGCTCCACAAGTATAATTACAATGTAACTTAGACTATATCAATATAAAAGATATTGTCACATCTTATATCTCGTACAGAAATATATCGATATATTTAAAAACTGAGCCTGAAGAAGTCACTTGGATGAGTGATGAAATGTTTCTCCCGCAAAAAACGCTACATCCAGATGAACAGAATCAAACTTTTGGGGAAGTCCCAGATTAAACTCCAGGGACCTGATGGAGGTGATTGTAATTGGCACAATTGTTGTTGATATTGACAGTTTGGATAACTATGATTTATCGTACTGCTGAGAAACCACTCACATAAACTTTGGAGGTTTGTGTGACTGTGCAAGTATCCAGTACATCTCGGGTAAATAAACTGGTTTCTCTTTCAGAGATGTTTCAGGTTCAGAGATGGGACTTTGGCCTAGCAGCTGAGACAGTCTAAAGTCACTGACTTGACTATTTAAAGGTCTTGGTGATGGCTGACTAACATCACATTCTCTAAGTTCAGGTCTTAGGTTTTAACAAGTGATATAACATTTTCAAACTCTTCATTCCTTACATCATAAACAATAAGAATGCATGATAACAGCAGGTGAGTTTAGCATTGTTCTGTGAAACAGAAATCTAGCTTCTGTTGCAAGATACTTACCAAACTGATACTGTTGCTTTAAAAACTAACTTGGTTGAATAAAAAGCAAAGAAGTTCAGAGAAACATAGGTGTGTTGAGCTTTCAGTGTTGAAATGTGAAAGGTTTGGTTAAACTACGCTGTCATCCTCCATATTCAGAAAGTTCTACAAGAAAAGCATTACAGTGCAGAATTATATTTAATTAACCTCCTAGGACCAAAATACTACATTTTGCTCTACAAGTGCCTGATATCCACTTACGAGAACATTATACTGCCACTTTGATTGAAATTTAAAGTGAATGTCCTCATATTTTCTCAGAAAACAAAAGTCAGGTAAAATAAAATTGTAATTCTTTGCTTTTACATTCATCAGGCGCCAATCAGCCCAAATAGCAAAGCGAAATTAAAAATGCATGCCATGAAAGAGTTTGGGTCTTAGAAGGATAAATGTTTTCATTAAAAAACGTAATAATATTATAAATGATGAGTACTGATTTTAGAGCCAATTCAAACATGTAAAGTTAAATTTGCCACAATTAACAACTGAATGGTGCTCAAGCTTAACATGACTGTGGCTCTTTAGTCTTACATTAATGGTGTTTTCGCACGTAACCTTGTTTTTTACATCAAAAAGAAAAAAATGTCAGCATTTTCTTTTAATTGGAACACCAACAAACTCAGAGCCCATCTGAGTCCCTAGTGTTATTTCCATAATCTATGCATTGTGAACATGTGCTGCTCTCTCTCTTTCTTACTTTCTTTCTTTCACTGATCAATGTCTGATCAATGAGATTTAACCTTGGTTAAATTAGGAATCAGTACCTGTTCCTCCCAGCTGGATGGGTAGATGTATTTATCATTGTTAAGTATAGACTTCTAAGGACCAACCCCAAATGTTTTTAATTACAAAAACCTCAGCTGTTAGGTTAGTACATATAACTTAACATGTTTTTCCCCATTTTACACATAACAAAAGCTTTAAAAAAAACTGCAAATTTTATATGTGTAATAAAGAACAAGAAAAATGTTGAAACTGACCTGTTCTATGATCTTACTTGGTTATCTGATATACATCCACTAATTATAGATTACAACAGGCAGCTATTCTCACATATGTGATAAATAGTAACATTATTTGGTGCTTTCAAATATTTTTGACATTTACTTTCATAGTTTGTATAAATACTGGTAGTATATAAACACGCATGCTCGGCGCAGTGTGCCGGGTAGAACATTTTCTGGTTGGGACGGGGGATTAATGATGCATTCGTAGCGTGTGGGAGAAAAAAAACTCACAGAGAATTATGTGCAGACAAATTAATATTTCCATGGCAACCTATACTTGATGGTTACGTTTAAACCATCGTACGTAGAAAAACTTGCAATACATCAAGTATATATGATAAATTGCCCACCCCTAATTTCAAGAATGACTGGACTTTTGCATTTTTATTTCCTTATTTTGCATCGAAACGCACACACTGTACTATTGGCTCAAGTGTTGAAATGTGCTTTAGTAGTTATCATTCCTCATGAGACAGTTTTCAAACACAGTTATTGCAAACACACACACACAAAATTATTCCATGTAAACAGGTGACATGTTTTAAAGCGCCAGACTGATACCTGCTGTAATGTTCATTCCCTCTTACACACTCATTATACTTCTTTCCAGGTGTCCCTTCAGCTCCTCGCAATGTGGTCTCAGTGGTCAACCAGACATCGGTGATATTGGAGTGGCACCCACCACGTGACACTGGACACCGCGACGACTTGTCGTATAATTTGTTGTGTCGCCGATGCCACAGCAATGAGCGGCGGGCTTGTCAGCCATGTGATGACAGCGTGGTGTTTGTTCCAGGCAAACAGGCGTTGAAGGAAACAAGGGTTGAGATCAGCAAGCTGCGGGCCCACACGTCGTACACCTTTGACATACAGGTTTGTCCACAGATGGAGGGCTGCCTCCCTTTTTCATGCTTTGTTGCTGCTGTGAAGCGATTTGTTGAGTGTTTACAGCAGTGAAAAATCTATTTTGTGTATATCAAACAGGCAGTTTATGTGGGCCTAGAGTCATTGTCAGTTAGTGGAAGTTGCATTCATTCTGGATTTGCAGCAGTTTTGGTGGAATTCAGACTTGCACTAAACACAGCAAAAACACATCAAAGAAATTAAGTATTTTATGGTCAAACAACTGCGGAACTTTCACCAAGGGGGTCTTGACCCGCTAGGAGTTGACCTTGTTAATTCAGGGACACTCCCACTAGATTTAAATACTTGGGAATGTACACCTTTTCGTTTCATAAATCAAGAAGCTTCTGGGATCAGAGGTGAAACATCTTCAAGAAACTTAAAGAATCCAGTTGCTTTCTTTCCACGCTCCTTAGACTACCATGCCATGGAAGACTGAGAACCTACACTGACATTTCACAGCAAATGTTATGTTGATATTTACTGTATTTTAGTTGTATTTTTTTATCCACTGTCAAGAAAAGCAAAAGTCGGTACTTAAAAACTAGTTATGCTTATTACCCACTTTAAAAACAACCTTGCTGTCAGCTATTTTTTTGAAATGCAAATAGTAACCATAATGCTCAAGGATACTCAAGCTTACATAGATGCTTGCTGACATGCAGGCTTTTATGCACAATCTGCAGTTATAACTCTCAACTTACAGGGTCACCCTGAAGTCTATAAAACCAGTACAGTTGTGTCCCTTCAATCTTCTGCCATCTGTCTCATTTCCCATACGCATATAGGTCCAAAATCAAGGCCAGTTATATTAGAATTCAGTTCAATGAGTTCAGTGACTCTAACAGAGGTGGCTATTTTTTTAAAATAGAATCCAATCCTTGACTATATGAATAGCGTCACCCATCTCCCCGCACGTCGACCAGGCCATACTCGGCACGGATGTACCTGTATACTATGCCGACCACTTTGTTATGGTGTTCCATGTATGCACTGCCTGCCATCATCTTGCACCCTGCTGTTTTGTCCTTGCCCGGTGTGGTAGACTCCAGCCTCCGTGGATCTTGTACCTAGCAGGGCTCTAG
Source organism: Hemichromis elongatus (assembly GCA_015108515.1). Taxonomy (NCBI): domain Eukaryota; kingdom Metazoa; phylum Chordata; class Actinopteri; order Cichliformes; family Cichlidae; genus Hemichromis; species Hemichromis elongatus. Next base: position 99,182 of record VUQR01011724.1, read on the forward strand.
ACTAACTTTTTTGCCACGGTTGCACTGGTGCACCTAACTGTTTTTCTTAGGTGCACCAGCACAAAAGTTAGGTGCATTTACAAATTTTTCAACCGCAGCGGTTAACCCTACTGTTTTACATGTTCAATTTTTGGTTTTTTTTGAAAATTGCTGTCCATACAGACAACAGAGTAAATGATAAACTAACAATCTTCTCAACACAGAGTTCTTTATTTGGAGCACCGTTCTACAACAAAGATAACTTACTATAAAAGTGCTTGTGCTTAAAGTGCTTTGGCAATGTTAAACTTAATCATCATCTGGGCTTCTTCTGATGGCCTATTCGCTGATGCCTGCTGCTGAAAGGCAGTGGGGAGAGGGGACACTTGGGCAGTGCATTTATCGCAGCATATGATGTTTTTTATGGATACACTGTGCTTTTTCAGCGTTCAGAGGTTGATGGCTCCGTGTCAGAGCACTGGCTATGAATTTCAGACGGATCGGGCCTTAACTTAACGAAAAAGTTATCAGTCGTTCTTTTCATCTTATCTCATTACAGACAGCTACATCCACTTCTGTCAGGCCTAGGCTACTCATTAGGGCTGGGTATCATCACTGATTTCTATCATCCATTCGATTCTGATTCACAACGTCCCGATTTGATTCGATTTAATTTTGACTCAGATAGTTAGAAATATTATAATTCTGACCATTTATCAGTACTGATACATGTGAGACTTCATCAGAAAATGGAAGAAAACCATAAATCAACACATGAACATTACCTGATGCTGCTGAAGTGAAGCAGAGCAAAGTTACAGAGGTTTGATATTAGCGACACAGCCAAACGTTTCGCAACTTGGCATCATTTTAAAAAGTTTACATTTCTTCACTATTAAACAGCAGAAATGGGGTTTTATTGTCGGAGGGCTTTTTTTTGGGGGGGGAGGGGTGACAGCACTGTGCATGACTTGTGCCTAATAAGCAAATAAATAATGCAGAAAACAGAGATTTGAGATGGGAAACTGTTCTTGAAGTACACTGAGAGAGAGAGAGAGCTGTGCAGGAAGTTTTTTATTGTGGTGGAAGCCAAACAGTAAAAGTCAGAGGGAATTCATGGCGATGTTTATCAAATGTGAAGCGTAGTCTTGATCTTCTTTTGCTGCTGTTTCAGTGCATTTGGTTGGAGAGTTGCGAAACCTGCAGCATCAGAAAGTAGCATCAAAAAAAGAAAAAAAAAGTAGTATAAGTAGTATCAAAAAAAGACGTAAACACAAAGTGCGGACACGACAGGATCTGTGAACTGTCGGCTTTCAGCCCCGACGGCGTGTTCGTGATTCTGGCGTTTCTGGCAAAATACATTTATATTTAAAAGTCAATTCAGGATTTAATGAATCAATATTGCTTTTTTCAAGCTACTCACCTCTCTCTATCCGCTTGCACTTTCACATGCACAACGCACACACGCGTAGGACTACAGGAATATCTGGACCAGAGAGGTCCCGCCCCTGACTATCTTTGATTGGTTTAGATCATGTGTGTCTGTTGTTGACTACACTGAAACTTTTAGAGTTGCGGAGACTTTTTGTTTTTACTGAATGGCTTTTTAGTGAACAGATTTTTTTTAGTTGCATCATTGAGAAATTTGGTTGTATTTGCAGGGTACTTGATCACAGGCAGGGCATAGGTATCGGTTGCCCATATCTTGTTTTTTCCATTCAGCTGACTCCCAGGACTTGCCTCACTATCTGCAGGTATTTGGTGTTTGAGGATTTCCTAGCGACCTCTTCGTAATTCCTGTTTGCTTGTGGGTAGTGCAATCTCCACAGTTCTCTTTGTTACCATCCAACTACACTTCTCCAGTGTGAATGACATTCCAATGTTGTTGCAGTGAATTGATGTCTCATTCACTCTTGGCATACAGCTTGATGTCATCCATATAGAGGAAGCAGCTGACGGTTGCTTTATTCCTTAGTCTGTTTCCGTCGCCAGACTTGTTAATGATCCCACTGAGAGGGATCAGGCCTATGCAGAACAGCAGTAGGGACAGGCAATCCCCTTCTTAAATCTCTCACTTGATGGTGACTTATCCAGTTGGATAGTGTTATTCGCCACATGTCCATTAAGTTCCTGTTGAAGGTACTAAGGGGCCTGTTGATCTTGTATAGTTCTAGGTCTTCCACGATCCAGTTTTTGGGCATTGAGTCATAGGCTTTCTTGCAGTCTATCCAGGCAGTGCACAAGTTGGGCAGCTGGTCTTGCAGTCTAAGGTTACTGCATCAGTAGCTAGTGTTTCGCCCCTCTGGTATTCCTGCCAATTCCTTTTTGTGCCCTGCTCATGAATTGAGCAATGTGCCTGATCATATTAGCTGCTATTGTGCCTGACAGGACCTTTCATGTGGTACTGAGGTAGGTTATTGGCCAGTAGTTGGATGGCCACGGTTCTTTCTGAAGATCCGTCGGGATGAGGACTGCTTGATTTTCATTTAGTCATATTGGGTATCTCTTGTCGATTAGCAGTATCTTCATTTGTGTTGCCAGATGCTGTCAGTTTCTTCAGCCAGTAGGCATGAATTAGGTCGGGGCCTGGCGTTGTCCAATTCTTCATACTGGAGACCCTTTCTTTGATGTCTGCCAATGTGATGGTTACTGGATCCTGTTCAGAGAGGTTGCTGTAGTTTGCCCTTAGCTCCACTAGCCACTAAGCATTGTTGTGGGTTGCAGCCGTGTCCCACATGCTCTTCCAGTATTGCCCCACCTCCAGTCTTGGTGGGGCTATATAAGAATAGCCCCACCAAGACTGGAGGTGGGGCAGTATCACAATGTTCCCTGCCGCTGAGAGCACACCTTGGATGTTGAGTACAGATGGTTTATTCTTCTGCTTTCTATCATTCTGGTATTCCTGTTCAAGTGACTGGCGACAGCCTAGGGAGCCTTACTGGATGCAAAAGCCCCAGTCAGGCATTGAACCCCTGAGGTTCAAAAGGCATGTAATGTTACTAGTACACTATGTTGTTATTTTTTTAATGAAAAAATATCCTTCAAACATTCACTATGAAAAATGTCTGAACCTTTTTGTGATGGCTGTTATGCCTATTTTATTTACAGCCTGTAGCACATTTTATACAACAGTGCCTGACCCAAAGTTCTTTAGACACAGACACATTTACATTCCAAGTCTTCCAAAAAGCTGCTTCAAAGTCCACGGAAAACTAAAAGGTGTGTTTTCTTGTGTTAACTAATTATTTTGGAAAGTAAAAATCACAGTGACTTCAGTGTTAACTAAAACGTGATGAGAGTTTGCAAATTGATAATGATTAATCCCATAAGTCATGATACACTACTGTCCCCTACAGATGCTGCCTTTATAGGGTAAATGTATCGGTATTGATGTCAGCAGTGCTGGCCATAAATACACTTCCTATCGGATCTATATCAAAATGCCCAGTAACTCACAGCACTAATGGGTGCTAGTTATACCATTTTCCTGGGCCAGATCAAATGCGCACATTTACCCATATTACACACGACAATTACTTGTAATTGGCACACTTCCAAACTTGTCCCACCTTTCTACACAACTTAATTAGTCCTGATTGGATCTCGTCTTTCCAGGGTATTTTCATCTTGTTTTTATTTGTTGACGAAAGTGTCCTCTAACTAATCATAGTTTTTGTCCTCCTGCATTAGTTTGTTTTTTGATATTGTCTTGTTTTTAGCAGAGAAAAAAGGTTGTTGACAAAAAATTCTGACGGATATTAACTCTCATTTTACCACAATTCAACCATGCATGAAAACATACTAACTACTCTAATAACACAAAGTCTTGAGGCAAAGTTAGATGTTCCTTTTATATTCTTGATAGGAGGTATTATTTGATTAAGGGACAAAGATTAAATAGAGCTTGGAGTAAGTCATTAGTTATTGCCAGCCTTTATTTGCTATGACTGAAGACATTGTTCAACCATCAAAATGATTAGTTGAGCTCATGACAAATATAATGTGTGGCAGCTAATTAGATGGTCTTCAAAAAGCACTCACAACCTGTTAATTGTATCTCAGTGTTGGTGAGATGAGACACATTTAGAGATCTTAAAGCTTTACAAAAGGACTAGCTGAATTTTTATACCCTGATATTAAACTAGCTTCTTGTTTCTGATGCCTAACTGACTGCTAAACGCAGCAAGTATCCAGTCACAGATTAGCAGCTGTAATTGGGGAAGCCAGGTCTCTAGATTTGTGTGCACGTTAAAGTAGAAATGACGCAGATACTGCATTTACAAGAAAAGAGTGCGTCAGATGTTTCTTTAAGCCTGTAAATAATTTACATCTATCTATTTTCTTCCACTTATCTAATTCTGAGTCATTGGGGTGGGTGGGCTGGAGCCTATCCTAGCTGTCACAGGATGAGAGGGTGAGGTCAAAATAGCCTGAACTCTTTTAACCAAGCTTTCTTTAAGTGGTCATCAGGAATAGTTCTCCAGGCTTCTTGAAGGACATTATACAACCTTTCTTTGGATATCTTTTCTTGGGTGTCTTTTTGTTCTATTATATGCAAAGACAATCCCACTGCTTTAGTAATGTTGAAGTCCAGGCTCTGGGGAGGCCAATCCATGACTGATATTGTTCTATTGTGTGTTTTTCTATCCAGTTATCTTTGTCCATAATGCATCTCTCAGGATGCAGATTTTTTTTTTCTCCCCATTACTTAAAGACATGACTGTCAGATATTCTTTCTAAAAAAAACTTTGAAAGTACTACTATTGCTCAGGACCACTTTAGATATCACAAGAGACTCTGGCTCCTTGAACCTACTATATGTATAGAGAGATGGGGAATGGTTTAGGGTTGTTGCACAGGAGTGTATTTCCAATTATTTTGTGTTACAGGTTATCATAGTCTTGTGGATGAGCTCATCTGCTGTGTTGCATTTCCCTACAGAGCATGCTAAGTTAGCAGATTTCTCCTACTATGCACTCAGTCTAACCAAGTTCTGGCTAGACTGCAGCAGCCCTAATGACGCACTATCATGTTTGTCAAACTCACCTGACAAACCTTAACTGTTTTAATATCATAAGTGAAACATACAATTTGATTGCAAAGAAAAATGCGTGACTCTAGCTAGTTTGTCCAAAATTGACAGGCATATTTTCTAGATCTCAAATAAATGCATGAATCTGATGTTATGGTTTCCCTTATAATACTCAACATGTAATATAGTTAATGCTTGTGACAGTTGAACTGGTTAGCGTTGCTATTTTCATATCTTCTGTGGCATTAAACCTAGCTACTCTTAGCTTGCCAAATGTTATTAGCTACATTTGTTATTTCAGGCAGTAAACAACAGCAGTTGCTAGCTAAAACTGAGAAGCTAAACGTAAATCATAGTTGTTAACGCTATCAGCCACCATTATTATTGTTAAACAGATGCATTATGGAAAGGCACACCGAGAGCTATGAAGAGATGGGGGTGGAGGACTCAGTTCAAATAACTATTAACTTTAATGTCTGAGGGTGGAATAACCGACCATTACTTTTCTATAGGCAGTCAACGGAGTCTCCAACAAGAGCCCTTACCCCGCCCAACAACTGTCAATCAACATTACAACCAATCAAGCTGGTAAGTTGGGAGAGCAATGACTCTGTGTGTGTGTAAGCATCTGTGTGTGTGCTAGCATACCCCGGGGCACGGTGGATTATGTGAGGGAGGGATGGCCGGGGAGATAAAGGAAATTGAGCTACAGCCTTTTAATTCATAAAACATGTTATGTGCTTGTCATCGCTCTGCCTGTTCTCTCTCTCCCTTCTCTCTCTTTCCTGCTCATCCACAGCTTTCATCGCTTTTTCTCCCCCCTCCCCTGCATCTTTCTCTCAATTCTGCTTTTCTCAGCTTTCTCCCCCCTTTCACTGCTTTCCTCATCCTAGGTCTCCCTCAGTATAACTCTTAGAGGCCATAAAGTGAGTGAGTTATTACTCCATCAATACTTTATGGAGACAGACACAAGTGATATTTCCACTGCTACCCAAATTTAGATTTAAAAGCCGCTTTGCTATGGAAAAACACATCATTTACCTCATCTACAGCACCCCTGGCTCATTCCTAATCGAAACATGATCCATTGTCACCCCGCCGTCTTCTGAACGCATTTGTTACCGCTGTCGGATGCAAGCCTCTCTTATCCCTGAAATCTTTTAAGACTCAACAAAAACTGATTTATTTTTCAGGTTGACTGCACTGGGGGATATTTTTAAATTATGCAATAGCTTTTGAGCGTATTTCATTGGACTTTAGGATGTAAAACTCAACACTGTGTGTAGGGGGGGACTCAATTGTAGCTATGTGGGAGAAAAAAAAAGACTGTGGGGTTTTCAGGTGACAGATCGCTCATGCTGTCAAATTATTGCTCCAGAAGAAGTATACACCTCTTGAGGCATCACAGCATTTACTGTGCGTTATAGCTGCACTATGAAATTATGGTGACTCAGCTGTGTAAGATGCATACAGTCTATTTAGTATATAATGGCTTTCAGCAGAATCCCCATAAAACCAAAAAGACAAATTCAATTTTCTTGGTTTTTTTTTGTCCTTTAAAACGCTAATTTAATTAAATTTAAAACAGTGTAGTACATCTCCAGATGCTGTGTGATATTAGTCTTCTTTTTGCCTTCATCTCCTCGTGTTTCCACTTTAGACTATCAAAGTACAAAAGTAATGAAAGCCATCACATAAAACGATCCAGAAGCTAAACCATGAAATACATTACAGCCAACAGCTTCTCATTCCTAAAATTATGGGTTAAAAATGCATTGCAGACATAACTCTTGTTTCCCCATCAGTGACAAGTGCAGTAATTTGTTTTCATGAGCTTGGAAGAGGAAACATTTTTCTCCTTTGAGTGCAAATAATCTTTGGCAATATGTCATTACACTCTGTATTTCCATATTTATGGTGTTTAAACATGCTAGCAAGTCTTTTAACTGCCTAATTGATTGTGTATTCCTTTGTGCGTATGTATGTATGTGCGTTTTTTATCAGCTCCCTCAGTAGTTCCCATAATGCACCAAGTGAGCTCGACGAGTCGCAGTTTCTCGTTGTCATGGCCACCACCCGAACAGCCCAATGGTATTATCCTCGACTACGAGATACGATACTATGACAAGGTAGAGTGGGATGATAAATGTCCGTGTTTGTCTCTGTGTCTGTGCTTTTTGGTGCTATTGTCGCTGGCAGTAACTCATTAGTCAATAAAGCAGGCAAATCAATATCAACTTCATCAGAGTCATCCATTATCAGGACTGTTACTGAAGACCAGCAGGATTCTCACTTCTGCACAAACACCTCGGCCATTAAGACCTTGAATAAAAGTAACACCAACCATTTTGGTAAAATTACACATATAGTTTTGTGCAAAAAGTTTTTAACCACCCTTGCTTACTTTATATTTTGCTTCCGAGGAGCCCAAATGTTCCTGTTATTTTTAAAAATGGTCCTCTGATGCTCTCTGAAGGTCTTTTACTTTTTTCTTTGAACACTGTTTTTTCACTCATTTTTAGTCCAGTCCTTATACCTGACCATTTTTAGAGAAATGAATAACACTTAATTAGAGGCCTTAACCAGTGTTGTGTCTACACATAACAGACAACTTAGCAAAAAAAAACATTTTTAATTTTATTTTTAAGCACTGTTTTACCAACAATCTGTCACAACAGACACTTTGATAGAAATAATATAATATTTTTGCACTAACAAGGTGATTGTCAAAGAGCTATTAGCTAAAAACTGTATTGTTCAAAAATTTGAGGAAACTGGACAAATGGAGGACAGAGGAAGGAGTATCAGATCTTAAAAATTTGTCTGCAGTGAAAAGTATCAGAAATGCATATCCTTAAGTCCAGCAAAGATCTGACACAGGATGAAAGAAATGCTTCTGGCTCTTCAGGTGATCCATTAGGAATTAATTGAAGCCTCACCAGAAATGGTCTCGTTGGAAGAGTGGCTTTCAAATAGCCAATATTGAGATGCTGCCATCTGTAAGACATGGTGGAGGCTCTCTTGTGGATTGGGGCTGCTTTTCACCAAGTGTTGTTTGGGGATCTTCAAGATTGATGGAATTATGAACACTGAAAGTACTGTCAGATTTTGATTCATCATGCAGTACCATCTGGAAACCGTCTGATAGGCAAGAGCTTCATTTTTCAGCATGAAAATGGTTGCAAATACACTACCAGTGCACTAGAAACATACCCAGTAAGTAATGGATTAGCCTCCCCCAGAGCCAAGACCTCAACATCACTGAAGCAACATGAGATCATCCCAAAAGAGAGCAGAACAAAAGGCAGTCTTTCAAGAAGCTTAGGGAACTATTCCTGAAGATGACTTTAAGAAATTATAAGAAAGCTTGCCCAAGAGAGGTCAGTCTGTGTTGAAGACTGAAGGCAATCATATCAAATATTGACTTTCAACCTTGTTAGATTTGTATAAACTCTGATTTTGTCTTAAATACTGTTCTGTTTCTGTATGTGTCAATAAATCCCTACACCAATTTTACATTTATTTTCCAACAAAATATAGACTTATGCACAGCACTGCATTTTCTGCTTTTTTTTTTTTAATTTTTACTAGGGGCTCTTAATGGTTTCACATATGTTACAGTGTCTGTTGCCACTAATATTGTTCTGTTGTTTGCTGGCTGTGAGATCACATCCTAGATTTATCTCCTTAGCTCACTGTGATGATGTAGAGTTCAAGTTCCCATCCAAGCCAAAAATTGTTAATTATAAAGACGCATCAGGGGCTCGCAGAATTGTTGTTTCTAGGTAGATATTCTCTGTTTGGACAGAGCTAAGCTCTGTCCAAAAGTGCTATTTGTTTTACTCCCTTTTAAAACACAGAGAAAAAAAAACATTTCTGAAAGAAATCAGATGTGTTTAATGTTAATAAGGAGGAGAGGCTGACAGCAATCTTAAAATAGTCATCAAAAAAGAGTAGGTAGCTACTACATTATAAATATAAAAATAAGGGGAGTAGGAGAACTCCAGGCAACAGAGGGAACAGAACCAGTTTTTAAAATTTAATAATTGAATTTTTGAAAGAGAAGCTTCAAAAGTGTATTGGCTATGGTGATAATTTATACAGGCATGATGTTATGTTTTAATACTTGAGAGAAGATTACAGGCTTTGGGGTAGTTTCATAGGCTCCTTGAGAACAACCATCCATCCACGTTCCCCTATCCTCCAAATACACAAAAACAGCAGCAGACACTGTGACAAATGTTTCTGGATGTGTCTGTTCTCCATCATATCACTCAAGAAATAATAATCACTCAGTACTGCCATTTTTTTAATACTGTTGTTATTAAATATTTCTTGTCATTTAGTATGAAAACTGTGGCTTGATAAAAATCCTCATCACTGGGTTTGGTGGCTGATCAACATGGCAATTATTTCAGGACAGCTGAAGGCAGAATCCTGTCAGCATATTTTTACAATTTATAGCTCTTATAAATGATGTATTTTTTGTCTCGCACTCGTGCTGAATGCCTATTCATGTATCATCATTTATGCAATATTATTTCCTAATAAGTCAGGATTGATCTTAGAGCTACAATGCATATTTAATGGGGCCCGGAGCCATACTGACAGGGTTTTACAGTGATGTAGAGCCTTTCTTTATTCAACTACACATAAATTGTTGATCGTATTTGGGCAGGAAGGATGAGTGTCCATTCATTAACAACTGGCTTTAAAAAGCTGTTTGCACAATGAGGACTGCCTCGCTCCAACTCATTGTTTCATTGAAGCGAACACGAACAAAGGAAGTAGTTTGAGCTGCTTTTTGTTATCGGTAACATGCAATATAAGATCAAATTAGGATTTGCGATGATCAAAATTAAATCAACTATTAGGCGAAACAGTAAGAGCTGTTCTTGTGAGTCTCACGCAGCCAAGTCTTTAGTTTTTACTGAAAAATTTAGAAGAAAAATGAAGAGTAATTTGCCCGAAACCTTTCCAGCTAATCCAATCCTAGCTGAAAGATTAAGTATTTAAGTAGCCACACAAGATGGCGATATCCTTTGTTGCTGTCATGTGGCAGTCATGTGTACAGCTCTGATGCAGTTATTCAATTTACCGCTCATGTAGTTCTGTCTGTTCCAAAGTCTGCGAGGTGGGATGTCATAGTGTTTGTAGACTGCAGCCGCTAATATCTCTCTTTTGTTTGCTGAGTAAGATTGTGTTCTAGATTCATCTCCTCAGCATTCTCTGTTGCTGTGGGCTTCAGCTCTCTCCGTGGACCTCAGTACATGCCTGAAGTCAGCACAGAGCACTGATATTACATAGTTACCTTTATCTTAAAAGGGCAAAGCCTTTCACCCCAGAGAGATAGTGTCTGCCAGGGAAAAGGGAACAAGAAACATCCGATTTTCCAGGCCAGAGTGTTGAGGATTTTTGTTCCGGTCAGGCAGGGTTGAAGGAAAATGATAGATATTCAAAATCATCCTTTGTAGCTTTCTTTTACCCCTATTGTTCCTGTTTCGCAAAGGCCAGAAATGTGCTCAGAGAGAAGAACTACCTGTGTCCATTAGCTGAACTCTTTGGAAGTTTTCTTTATTCTTCCCTACCCTGACCCTCTGAGTTATACTGAGAATTAAAAGAAAGTCTCAGTCTCAGTACTTGATCTCCTGCACAAGAGGGATGCCCACATTCTCCATCTATCATTTCTTTAGCCCCGGTCAAGTTAGTTCAGACATTCTTCTCCTTAGCAACGTCTCCCAGTATATCCTGAGGGATTCATAAGCATTCCAATAGCACATCAGATATACATAGAAACCTTTCACGATGTCAGTCTACCCCAGGGTCTCCTACATGATGCACATGCCCTGAAAATCTCCAAAGAGAGGCACCCTGAAGTCAGCCTTATCAAACGCTTGAACGACTTCAGCTTTTTAGATATAAAGGAGCACCAGCTCTATTCTGTTCTCCCTCAGGATTGATTGAACTATTTCTAAAGTTTAAGCTCAGCCACCCTATAAAAGAAATGATTTTTAGTTGGTTATAACTGTATTTTTTTTCTGGACTAAAGTCCATTATTGTGAGTAATTTTTCAGAAAAAGCAAACAGGAAACTGCTTCCCCTTTTAGAAATATGGAAGCTGTTGTGATGGAGGCGTTATGAATCCAAAGAAGGTGAACAAAACAAGGTCGTTGCTGCCACCTGTAACAAAACCTTGGGAAGGAACCTCCACAACCAAAGTAGTGCTTTATTGTAGAGTCCAAAAAAGTAGGAGACTCACCACATGTAGAGACATGCATGTCACGCGTGTATGCATGAGCTGATACCTGGGTAGTTCAGTTCCTCCAGAATGGGTCATCAATTCATAGCATTGCCAGAAGGTTTGCTCTGTCTCTAAGCGCAGTCTCAAAAAAATGGAAAAGATTCCAGGAGACAGACAGTTACTCTAGGAGAGCTGGACACTGCTGTAGAAGATCCTTAACCCATCAGTAGCAAGGAGGAGCAGGAGGAGCACTGCCAGAGCTACAAAATGACCTCCAGCTGATCGATGTCTGTAACATTGATCAGCATGACTGTTTAGGGGGTGGGTCAGTGATGGTCTGGTGAGGCATATCCACAGACCTCTTCAGGCTAGGCAATGGTACACTGACACACTGTGAAATCCTTGGATCTACTGTCAGACCCTACACTGGTGCAGTGGGTCCTGGGTTCCTCCTAGTGCACCAGGAAGAACCCTGGTGGCATAAGTTTGCAGACAGTTTGTGGAGGATAAAGGAATTGATACTGACTGGCTCACTCGCCTTACCTAAATCCAATAGGACATGTAGCAGTGTAGATACTTCTAGCCTTGTGATCAGATTTCCATTCTGTGGACGCAATCCAGATATGAAGCAGTTTCTTGTGCAGACAGAATATTATTTACCCTCGTGAAGTCAGTGTTTTGCAAAAGAGATCACAATGTCTTGCTGCAGCGTTGATAACAGTGTTACTCCAGCTTTTGTAATGTAGAATAGTGGAAGATCATTTAATCTTGTTAACCGATTCACTCAAAAGCAGAAACACTAAACCACCAATTTATCCCCTGAGTCTGTGTTTTTCAAACCTCCTACCAATCTTCTGTGAGGCCGTCTTACTGAAGCAATCAAGCCTTCAGCTGCCTGATAGTGGACAAGGTCCTAATTTGTATAAACCAGGAGACTATGGAACAAAAGACTTCATAGTCGAGCTTGAATAGCAAATGTCAGAGCAGGGGCACCAATGTGAGCCTCTGATTCAGTGGTAAAACATGAAGGCTGTGATTGCTTTCCTATCAAAGAAGTTGCTCTAGGAAAGAAAATTGTGAAGAGAAAGGGAAATTGCGACAGCATATCTTGTCTTTGTAATACCACAAATAGGAAGCAATGCATTTCGAGACTCCGAGGTAAATTACTCCCATATCTATCACCCAAAGGTAAATATAAGAATGTCCTCATCTTTTTTGAAGCTGAGCCAACAGCTGCAAAAACAGATAGACTTTTGCTGCAGACAGATTAAAAACAAAGAGTGAAGCACCTACAAGGGATTGTGTAACATACACCAAACAGAGCGCGTGCCTCCTCAGCCACGGATCACATTTCATTCCCCACCATGCTCCAGTCCTTTGCACAAGATCTGAAGAAAATAGTTTTTGGCATTTTCTGGAATATCACTGCTTCTCCCTATGCTCATTTTTTTCTTTTTAATACACACTGTCAGCGAGTTGGTACTTCCATAACTCATTGAAACTCTCAACTGTGAGCACAAGTACAAACTTTAAATGCCCAGGACTCTTGTCAACTGTTTTTCTTATCTATTCTCTTTGATGAAAACACTCATGCGCAGTCCTAAAGTCCGTGGCTTCAGAGGAACTTGCGCAGAGATTCCAATTTTCCAGCACTGTCAGCTTCGCAGGGCCGCACAAGGACAACTGAAAACGTGTGTCTGCATCATTCTTTTTCATTTTTATTGATACTGCTGCTGCTTTCAAGTCATAATGTGGCATTAATGCAAGCATTTGTCATTACATATTTAAAAATGAGTACCTATTACTTCAAGGTTTCTTTCCAACATATGTGGGGTTGATCCTTGTTATAACTTACACTTAATTGTGTTGTTAGTTTTGAATTAATTCGTGTATACTGGTTGATGCCGTATTAACAGTTTTAAAACAGGTATTTTTCAGTAGCATGTACCATTATGTTTGTCTGGTCTTTTTCTTCTTCTGCCTCTAGATGGTCCTCTGTTAACTGTTAGGGTTAGATCTCACCCTATACCTAGCATTGTCTTCTGCCACACCAGCCCTCTGCATGTTCTCCTACACCATTCACCTAAGAATCTTCTGTGTGTTCGTCCTCCTGCTTTGTAGCTCCATCTTCAACATCCTTTGCCCAGTACATCCACTATCCCTCCTCTGTATAGACCGAAACATCTGAGTTGTGCCTCTCTAATTTTCTCTCCATTTCTCCTGCTCCTGCTCACTCCCAATTAAAATCTCAACATCTTCACCTCCTGCTCCACCACTTGCCTTTTTTGTCAGCGCCACTATCTCTAAACTATACACCATAGCAGGTCTCACTGCTGTCTTTTAGCCTTACTAACCTTACTAACTCATACAAAACTTTCATTTAGGCTCATGCCGATTTGATGTCTCTTATCTGTAATGAGCATTAAACGGCAGACTCTGATTTTACTTTTAGGAATAAAGGAGAGATTCCATAAGCTCAGTGAGGGTGACTCATCTTCAAAAAACGAAGACCATTTGTATCATTTTCATTTCATCTGTCATTTAAATGTAAAATGTTTCATGTTTATCCAGGGTAGGACTGGCTGTATTTCAAACATTATCCGGAAGCACAGAACCGGATAATAGTTGTTTCAAGTGGGATTCATGGTACTGCGTCTCTAGTCTGTTTGCGCGTAGGTGTTCGGCTATGCAGAGTACAGGATTATGCTATGCGGTCTACGTGGGCTTGCTTACATACAGCAAGAAAATAACCAACAGTATGTAGTAGTTGCTGATGCTGCGCATAGGTTGAATGCCGGATTCAAATGCGGGCCTGAGCAGGAAAGGGGGGCCATAAAGTCATCAAAAGATCAACAAAGCACAGACAAAGACTGTAGCAGACAAATGTTTTATAACTTTGCTCTTAACCACAGAAGGCTGAGGGACAGCGCAATGAAGAATAGCCTACAGACCTGTTGGTCAGCATATTATGCCCCCTGTTGTCAGCAGACAGCTACTACATGTAGACAAGACTCTACAAAGCTGTGCGTCTAGGAGCAGCCCACAACCAGTGTTGGTCAAGTTACTTGAAAAAGGTAATCAGTAACTAATTACTCCCACCAAAAAGTAATCCCATTACTTTACTGATTACTGATTTTCAAAAGTTATTAGTTACTTAGGTACTTTTTAATAACACGATAAACAACCTGAATAGGTAATAAAGCAATATATCTTTAAGCCCAATTCTACTTTTTCTGCATAATCCATCATATAAAATGTAATCAAATAATTTATTAGTTTTATTCCTTTAATTTTATTCATCAAGCAAAAATTGAATTATATGCAACATTCTCTGACTGCAAGAAATTTGCTTAACATTTAAACCCATTTTTTGCATATTCCAACAATATAAAATTAAAGAATTTTTTGTGTTTACACTCACTCTTTCAAATAGATGCCAGTAAAACACAGCAGAAAATAAATAAAATGAAAGACTCAGCAGTCCTGTTGCTTTATTTTTACCTGGTTAGCAGGAGTGGGGCAGGCGGAGGTTTGCCCTGGTGCAGGTGTGCCGCATCGGTCATGTCAGTGGAAGGATCCGGGAGTTTCTCTGTGAATTTCACATTCCCGTGGCAGCGTACTCGGTGCTTGCGCGGAGGTTTAGGGTTTTTTTAGCTGTAAAAAGACGTTTTCTTCCCACAGAGTGAACAGCAGACGCTAATGTTTTTGTCACTTTTTATGGAATCAAACTCAAAGTAAGGTCAGTACTTCCACGCTTTAAATGCTGCACGGTGGTACTCTCTCCCACACTCGATATATTTTCCATTGTTGATCTTCACACAGCTGTTGCCATGAACGTTGCACTCGCTTATGTCATTGTCATGAGACACTCGCAAAAAAAACCATGGTTTAGTAATGCAGTAACACACTGTGCTCACGGGAAAGTAACAGTAATCTAATTACCTTTTTTTGCAATAGTAATCCCATACTTTATTCATTGTTTGAAAAAAGTACTGCCCATCTCAGCCCACAACCGTGCCAATCGCATAAGACACTTCCTGAAAAGTCTAATGCAGCGTAAATAGTGATTGTACTATTACATGCAAAGGCAGGAGTTGTGGCATTGTTTACCACCTTCATTTTTTTTAATTCGATCTCTATTCTTATGTGGGTTTAGTGTTTTGTGTTTGTCATTTGTTGTGTTTCTCTCACAGTCTTACTCTACCTACCCAGCATTGTCACTGAGGCATCATGAAAAAATAAATAAATAACAGGAAGAGCACAGTAACCCTATCTCCATATGGAGCACTCACCGCTCCTCTTATTCTCACAGTTTTGGTATCAGCAAAGTTCCAGGAAAGATGGAGAGTAGGGAGAGAAGAGGAGGTCGAGATTCTGCCTCTCGCAGGGCAATTAAAGTGAGCTGAGGACACGGTGAAAAGTAGTTTCTCACTGAGAGATGTACTGCAGCTGTGGTCTGACAGCCACAGATAAAACCCTTAGTTAGTCAAAATCATGACAGTGACTTTACTCTAAGTCAGCCTTATTTGCTGCTGCTTTTACTTCAATATCATTTAACGCAGAAGCCAATTCAGACGCCGCGTTTCACACCGTGGAGCAGTCAGCCACATAAAGACTAATTTTAGCACATATTTGAAAGTGAAGATGTCCCCAGGGAGTGGTTTGATAAGCCTGCAGAGAGAGGACAGGTTTTTCTTACCAGACAGCTGTACTCTACCTCCTGCTCTGGCAGTTTTTTTGTAATTTCTCCACCTTCTCTTGCTCCCCCTCCCCCCTGCACCTTCCTTTTCCACTCCCACTCTATAGATAATGAGGTTTTAATGTAGTAGATTTGATATGGTGCAAGAAGGCTGGATTTTTCCCCATTACTTATCTCTGGCTACCAGGCCTTCCCAGATGGGCTGCCCCCTAACCTCTTCATTCTGGCAAACATAGAGCCACCCTCATCCTCCCTCCCTCCCACCCACACACACACCTTTAAATTCAAACCTCACCCCCAAACACAATACCCCATTTCTCTGGCCACTTTCAAATATAACACGTTCTCTCCAAGCCTTCAACACTTGTCCTTGTTTTATGTCCTAATTATGAGAACGCAATTAGCGTGGTCCATGTTTTATATGCATTAAAGGCTATTTGAAGGATATCAAGATAATATGAATGAGGGTAATAAATGCTATATGATATTGCAAACCGGCAAAAGTAAACAGGCCCCTGCAGCAACAAAGTGTGCTGATGATAGGGGGATGAGTGTTGGTTATGAAAGATTACGATAATAAAAACAATCATCTTTAACCCTCTTTCATCCGTTCCATCTTCTGGTAGCCCTGCTTGCTTTTTCGTCTGCCTTTCTCTCAATTTCTTCCCACTCTTTTCCCTCCTGACCCGTCCTGTTCATCACCACAATCATCTCTCTTCCTCTCCTCTTTGCTCTGCTTTTGACGCCCTCCACCCTACCACCCTTCATCCTCACTGGATGCTTCCCTTCCCCTACTTTCATGCCATCACCACATTATATCTGTCACTCTCTCCAGACTCCATTTCAAATTAACTGCAGTGAAGTTTTTTTTTTTTTTTATTTGAAAGAAACTGACTGAAGACAGGAAGCCTAGAAGGCAGACAGAGAAATATAGGGGTACAAGGTGGTGGTCTTTGGTTTAATGGAGTGGCCTGATCGCTCTCATACCTAATTCAGTCCAGAAGAAGAAATAGAAGGGGCGAAGACCAAATTCTCATCTGTCTCTGTGGGTAATAGCTAATTAACTGCATTGTGACAGAAATGCATATATATGCAGGGAATGAAAGGGGGGGGGGGGGTAAAAGGGGTGAAAAGGTAACTGGAAGATATATGAGAGGAAAGAGCATCATATGAGGCAAAAAGTGGAGGTTGAGAAATGTTAACAACAGTGAGCTCGAAAAAGCCTGAACGAAATTGATTCTCATGTGGCAAGGTTCTCTGTTAGCACACCAAGGAAACTGGAAAAACATCTTTTTTATTTAGCTTTCCGGAAATAATGACACAAGATTGCTAAAGACTATTCATTGTTTTGGTAGGGTTGACTACAACGTGGTGCTAACGGGGTAAAACTTGGAAATCGCACCATTAAGAACAGTGCTAGCTAAAAATTTCTGACTTCTTGCCATCTGACAGTGACTGCAACTATACCACAGGAACCTTTGATGTCTGAGAAGATCCTGTGAGGATTTATGTATCCAGAGAGAATAGGACAACTTTAACCTTTACTTTTGTTGCAGTTTAGTATAAGAGATGTGGAAGGGACTGTTGAGCTCATATAATGTTTTCTACTGTGTGGGATCTGTTTCCTATGCACAGAATCATTACAGTCATTCAGCACACACTCAGTCTGCCCCTGTATTTTGAATGCCTTCTGCCCATTTTGAATCAAATTAAGCCTCACAAATCATATGGTGTAATCCATTTAAGAATACCAATATAAAGCCTGCAAAAGCAGCAGCTTAGTAGTTCTTTAGTTTTGAATAGGGCTTCACACCTCACATAACGGTTGTTTACGTCCTTTTTTTTGTCTTAAAGAGGGAACTGACTTATTGAATCTTTATCTGCTTCACACTGCTTTCACTGCAAAAAATGGCAGTCTTCCAATCTTAGTGTTTAGTTACGAAACAGGGGTGTAAGTTAAGAAGTGTTTGTTTATTCATCACTGACTTTGCCATAGATAGTTTTATCCAGGATGTCAGTGTAACAAAGACATAAGCGCTGGTTATGGTTACAGATAAAATAGAGCTGACCAGAGAGGTGGGATAATACGTTCAAATATATATTACCATCGACCATCGATTCATCTACCAGCAATTGCTGATGTGTACAGTCAGAGTAAAAAGAGAAAGTTTCACACATCTGGTGCATACGTCGGGTCTTTAAATTTGTTAAATATAACCTCAGATGGACTACATAACATGTGCACTGTGTCATTATTTTTTTTAACAAAAACTCAGAATCAATGACTGCTTCCATAGGAATTGAGAGGGTAAGTGGCAGCTAGGCGCTTGATCAAACCCACTCGATTAACTGAAGAGCAGGAAGTTTGAGCACTTCTGTAAATCCTCACACAATGGCTTAGAAAGTCATATAAGTTATTGCTTCTTAAGGTTGTTCTAGCTCTTGAATCATGGGGTGTACTTAGTGTTTAGCATTGCTTCTTTTGCTATTACTACTGCTGAGTGTCTTGTGTCTGTGTATAACTCTCATTTCTAGATATTGTTATAACAAAAAGGAATGCGGCACCACGTAGACTTCTTGTATTCTCAAGGTGGATTAGGTTGGATTAGCTAGTGACCCACAAACAGCGCAGCCAAAAAGTATTTGCCACCTTTCTGATTTCTTAGTTTTTTGCAAATTTGTCACAGTTACAAACTCCTGATCATCAAACAGATTTTCATTTTCGCCAATGATAAACTGATTAAATACAAAATGCATTTTGAAATGATGATTATATTAAAGAGAGTACACCAGTATTCCAAAGCTACCTATGTGAAGTGTTGCCTTGCTCTTTAGATAGCCACAATGAAATAAGACTAAATAAAATAGTGCTTTTGTCACCTTGTATCACAGCACACGCTTCCCTAAAACAACAATCCAGGGACTTGTCTTACTCAAAGTGATTGAAACATTATTTCTGTATAGATTTTTTTTCCTGTTTCAGCTCCATGTTACATGGAGACACAGATATCCAAAATATGGATTTAGAAACTTAAACTGTCTCCATAACTACATATTGTACCACTACATGTAACTGTAAACATTTATTTTTGTTATTTGGAATAGGGCAATGTGATAAAGACTGGCAAAGGGTGCTTTCACTAATTTCTTTTGTTTTTGCTTTACTTTGGCTGTAGTTTTGTTTGTACTGGCCAAAACTAAGTGCTGAAGTTAGTCTGTCTGGGGTGCTTCTTAAATATATCTCCTATTTGTCTCTGTGCCTCACACGCAGTTGCAGTCGTCTGTGCTGAACAGTTCGATGGTCCTAAGCGAAACACCTAATGTGGTTCTGGAGGGTCTGAGACCCGGGACCGGTTATGTGGTCCAGGTGAGGGCCCGCACTGTAGCGGGCTACGGAGCCTACAGCAAAGAGATGCTCTTCCAAACCCTCACCGACGGTAAGTGGGTGGGTGGTTATCTGGAGTGTGTGGAGGTGTTTGTGTGGGTGTGGGTTTTTATGGTGGAGAGGAAAGCGAGTGTAGGGCTGAGAGAGGGAATGTGAGAGGGTTGCGCAAGAGTGAAATTCTGGCTGTGAAGTGATTAAATTCTCCCTTACTTTCTGTGTGTGTGTGTGTGTGTGTGTGTGTGTGTGTGTGTGTGTGTGTGTGTGTGTGTGTGTGTGTGTGTGTGTGTGCGTGTGTGTACACACACAC
>VUQR01011725.1:0-11152 GCA_015108515.1 Hemichromis elongatus
AGCAATGGGACGGGAAGAGGAGGAGGAGGAGGAGGAAGAAGAAGAGGAGGAGGAGGTGTGAGAATGCATAATGTCATAAGTCCTGACCAAAAAAATTCCTGGGAACATAATGTAACATTTCTAATAACAAACATAACAACAAGCTCTTTTGTGTTTACTGGCAGGGACGCCTCAGCTTTACTCGTGTATGAAATGAATGGAAGGAAGAAATAACATCCAGCCTTCGTCAGAATGCTATTTAAATCTGAGAGAAAGCAACTGATGAAAGAAAAAGCACCGACTGTTTGTTTCCATTAGGATAAATATGAATCGCTGTTCCTACAATGATGTTTTTACTGCTACTATAGATCCTTTGCTTTGCAAGCTCCAAACTCCAAATAAGGAGCAGAACAGTTACATCCCGTCCGACTGTTTATTGTTTTCCAAGAAATCTCCTTGTCTTCCAGGACTGGGGGACACTGAGTGCACGTCCTTCCTGAGGCATGTGGGGTTAGTAACATGACGTAGTGCTTATTCACATTCATATATCTATAAACACTTATTGACAGAAACATAAGACGGGGGTTGCGCAACAGACAGGAGAGGAGGGGAAAGGTAGATGGACAGAGAGGGAGGTGTAGGAAGCAAAGAGGTACAGAGAAGGTACAGAGAGAGAGAAAAGAGGGCAGGATGGGGAAAAATTTGCAAAATAGTTCGCACGAGCAAAGAATGTGTGACTTTCCAGAGAAAAGACGGAGGAGCGAAGAGAAGAGAAAGCAGAGACTGATAGGAGGAGTGAGAGGAGGAGGAGGAGGAGGTGGTGCGTGAGGCTGGGCGTGGAGATGGAAATTTGAGCCACGTGTTTACCATGTTCCTAAAAACATAGGAGTACCTGGGACAATGTGTTCGAATCACACATACTAAGAACAAGACCCAAATACACTGAATCGGTACGGTTTGTTTCAGGTCCTGGGGAGATTAAGCCGTAAACACCATCGGATGAAGAGGAATTTTACTCTCCGGTATATGTCCAGCTGTTTTTCCTGTACTGCACTTCTATAAGGGCTCAACTTATCATTATATAGGAAGCAGCTTTTTTCCTTCTTACTTGTTACTGTAAACTTACAGGTTTTAGCTTATTTACTTCAGCTTACTCATCCATTACATCCCAGTTATTTTTTTTATTTTACAAACTGAAAGGATTTGTGTAAACTGTACTCCACATCCATCCATATTCCTCCTTGATTTTCACTATCTTGAGGTGGATTTATAAAGCTTCTCTCTTACTTTTTATCATATGTGTACTGTTTCAGTTGTGGCTGCTCATATTAAACAGTGTCACAGTTGGAAATAATGAGCTCAGTGTGTACAAAGGTAATCCCAGTGAATCAAAAGCTTGGGTTTCAGGCTGCTCTAGACACACTGTTTCATACACATAATCCCCACCCACCTGCTGTTCAAACCTTTAGAAGCCAATTAGAAGAATGTTCAAGGGAGATGAGTTAATACATCAAGCAGCATCAACCTGACTGAGGGTCCAGGCCCATCTATTAAACTCACAGACCATTCATTGTAAGTAAACAAAGTCATACAGTTTGGTAATGTAAAAGTTAAAATGCCCACATCACTGATGAGTTACTGTAGTAAAAATCCAGCTCATGTTAGTAATAGTAGCTTAGTGGATCTGAAGCATCTTAGAGCAAGTATCTCTCGAGTCTGTCTGCAACTAAAAGAAGCTTGTTTTGAAGCATGATCGTGCTCAAAAATGCAAGACAAATGAAACCGTGTTGAGGATGTTCTGCCCTCACAGTCGCTGACTCCAGCCCTCTCAATGTGTGGTGAGTTAACTTCTCTACTTCTGAACTTCTGCAATCAAAGACAAACGCTTTCATCACCATGGCTGCATTTCTCTGAGTGCTGGGGTTTTGTAGTCACGTGACTGCTAACTATGTGAGGTTCTTAGATTATATCCATCCATCTTCTAGTCTGGGGCCTGGAGTGAAGGAGCAGCGGCTCTACTCTGAGCCGAACCTTTCACCTTATCTCTAAAGGAAGCCCACTTCCGCCGCTTGTATCAGCAATCTCGTTCTTTCGGTCACTATCCACAGCTCGTGACCATAGGTGAGGGTAGGGGCGTAGATCGACCAGTAAATGGAGAGCATCACTTTTACACTCAGCTCTCTCTTCACCACAGCAGCACCAATCTGTGTGTTGATCTCCCGCTCCCTTCTCCATCACTCGGGAACAAGACCCCAAGATACGTAAACTCTTTCTCCTGGGGCAAGAACTTGTCCCCAACCCAGAGTGGGCACTTCACCCTTTTCCGACTGAGGACCATGGCCTCAGATTTGGAGTGCTGATTCTCATTCCCACCGTTTTACAGCTGAGCTGTGAACACGTGATTTCATCTTTTAAGGATACAAATTGCAACAAGAGCATAATGGACTGCAGCTCACTGTCATGTGACAGTAACAATAACTCCATGCACCCAGTGGAGTTTGTCTTATTGGGGTTGTTTGTTTTATTGTTTAGTCCTACTGAGCGATTCTTGAGCTAATCCTATGCTACACACATTCACAGTTATGGCGACCTGCCTGATGTGTATTCAGCTTTGATGAAGCATCTGAATAAAACATCACCTCCCGTGTTCGGGATCTTGCTGTCTCTGGATCAAACTCAAGCCAGTCTGAGCTCTCCTGCGTCTTGTTTTATGACTTGTCTTGAACGGTGATGCCCTTTATCACAGCTGACACACTTAATGTTTCTCACTCAGCTCTTTATTTATTCATATCCCCGAATTTAACATTTAGAATTAATATAGAATCAATAAAGTCATTTGTTAGGAAAAAACGTGAAAAATTCAAAGTGAGGTACAGAAAATGGGATTCTGTGTATTGGATTCATTGATTAAAATACAGAAATACAAGAAAAACAAGGTAGCACAGTAACCCCGGTCAGCTGAGTTTGTTTTGTTCCTGTAGATACTGGACTGTGGGGGAGAGAGGATGACTTGGACAGATAAAAAAAAAAGTCAGACTGAGTTGTTTTTCACATGAGGCAGCATATAGAGTATCCTCTTTTTTTCTGCATGTGTGTGTGTGTGTGTTGTGTGTGTTGCGTGTATTCACTCCCCCCCTCGGTGAAGCCCCTCCCTAACTGTCAGCACTACCCGGCTGTTTTTATGGAAGTCTGGCTGAATCCAGTTCCCACTGCCTCAAGACACGTCCTCCCCTTACACCCCTTCCCCCGCTCCTCCCAGCCTCCCTCCATCTATCGATTGCAACATTTCTCCTTTTTCTTGCTTACTATCGTCATTCCTTTGATTTTTTTTCCCATCGTCCTTGGTGTGCCGTTGTTTACCACTTAATTCCACCTCCTCTTTTTCTCTCCCCATTTTTTTTTTTTTGCTTCCTGTCAACCCCCCCAACCGTCCCTCCACCCCCACTGTTTACCCTCCTCTCCTCTCCTCTTTCTCCTGTCACCAGCCTTTCTTTTTTATTTCTCTTGTTTGCCCAAAGAAACAAGTTGAGAAAACAAACAAACAAAAAAATCATTAACTAAAGAGCATAGAGTGTATTCGTATATTCAGATGTGTATGTCTCACTGCTGTGCAGATGTACAGGATGTTAAAGTGTGGGAGACCCGGGTCGCTGGATAAGTCGTTCTCATGTCCCTGTCCTTCAGCTTGCCTCAGGTGGTCAGCCAGAGCTTTTGTTACCCTTAGACTGCTTCTGCAGCAGGCAGAGGACACATGATGTGTCTACGTATGATTAGGATAATGTGGGTTGCTCTCATTTGTGTTTGTGCTTTTTCTTGTTCCTCCAGTTTAGCTCCTTGAGCAGAGAAGAGCAAAGCCACACTGCTTCCTAGTGAAGTGAAACACAGTGTTAAACAATGAAAACTGACCACTGTGTGTGCTTCTCACATTGCTTGACTGGATCTTTTTCCCCTTTGTAGAGAACTTTGATGCCCTTCCTCTTTATGTTTGATTAAACGTTTTAGTCTACTTTTGCACAACGTCATCACTGTTGTTTGAAGGATGACAAATCTGCTTATTTCATCTCTATATTTTTCACCGTACATAGTAAAATACCTACACAAATGGAAAATTTACTCAGTCACTCGTGATGTGAGCTTTTTCCTGTTACATTTAAGCCCAGAGTACAAGCCTGCTTAACCAAACACAAAAAACACCAAAACAAAGTGTTACTTCCTACAAAACTGCTAATATTGAAGCGCATGTTCATTCTCAATCTGGACACTTGCTTGAATGTGTTTGTATGTGATATATTTCACAGACCTCATTCAGACATGTTAATGGAAAGTGAACACTGAAGTAATTAATAAGCTTAAAAATGGTTCTGCTTACATTTAGATCCCAGACCCTGATATTTTGTTAGACATTGCACTACTGGCCCAATGGATTGGAGTTAGGACTACAATGATTTAATCTGAGTTAATCCTAATGTGATGCATTATAAAGGCTTCAGTGAAAGAAGACCTGTGGAGACAGAAAGCTCATTACAGTGAAAATTTGATAGAGGTGAAGTGGGGTTTTTAAAGCTAGTGCAAAGCTGTGTTCATGTTAGGGTTAGGAGTCGTCACGGTTCAGATCAGAGGAAGTCTTCGGGGTTTCAATGATGGAAGCAGGGCTGTGTGTATCTACAATCATGTGTGTGCGCTGTATGATCTAGCACTCTCGCGAAGCTGTAGAATCTAACACCTTTCTTCTTTGTGGATCTTTCCCACGACGACTCTTTCCCGGCTTCTCTCTGTTTTTCTGTGTGGATTCGTCATCCTTTAGGATGGGAGCATCAGTAAACTGGGTTCAGAAATCATGGGGTACAAGTCTTGTATCTAAGTGGACGTCATTTATCTGAATGTAAAATGAAAAAAAAGGGGGGACAAGACACACAAAGCTACAATAAGTAAAATGAAGAATGATTGGGGGATTTATGGGTAGATTTAAAAGAGAGAAAATGACTTCAAAGAAATTCACAGTAAGCACAAAGAGACATAAAATGACTAAAAAGACGATCACGCAGACCAGTGAAGATCTTCAGAGTCGACAAACTCAAACCAGACTTTCCCTTTGGTTGACGGTGACCTGTAACCGTGGTTCAGTCTTAGTTTTCAGTGGATTAGGATTGAAATGTAGTACATCTATTACATGTGAGCGTTTGGCATTCTAAACTTGGTCTTATCAGGTATCATTTTTGGTTTTTACACATTCTATCAGGCAAAAGGCAGCTTTATTACCTTTTTATGTATTTATTTGACCTCCATTCCCGCTCATTTAGCAAGAGGAGATTCTTATGGGAGAAGTGCCCACAGCAATTTGGGAAATGTGGAACTGAAAGGGGTACAAACCTCAACAAGAACACAATGCTCTTATATTCATAGAGGATGTGTAACCGCCGATTTCATTTGATGTACTAAACTTCCGTTTCAATTGTGTTCAACTCTGCATGTTGACAGATGCAAAGCAGCTGCAGGGAAACAAAATTCCCCTAAAACATTCAAACTAAAGATGAAGATGCAAATCTAATCAGCACAAAGAGACGCAGACATCGTCTGTATTGTTGGAGTCATTGTGTTCTCTGTTAGTCTTTGCTGTCTTACTGTCGCTCAGCAGTTAATGTAAAAGCTGCAGAAGTTTCATTAGACAAAGTCACGTGCAGCCGGCTTCACAGACTGTGCAACATTTGCCACTTCGAGCTGAGCATGTTTGAATCCCTGCTGCGCCTGATATGAATGTGATTATCAGTCAATTCACATGTTTTTTAATTAGGTTTGATTTTGCTTGCAAACAACAACGCCTACCGATTGGTCACACAATTCATTTTCAGTGACAAAACCGGACATGATGGATAATGACAGCTGACACCAAGCATGATCATATCATATTAGTGATCCTGGAGGATTGACTAGAAGTTAATTATAAACTGAAACTCTCAGTACAAAGAAATAAATGTCTGTGTGTGTTCTTGGGGTCGATTCTGTGCCTCAAGGATGATGTTTCCTTGCAGCCTGGTTGGACTTTAAATTATTTATGCCATGTGTGAGTGCATGCTGAACTATAAATAGCTTCAGCTAAACATAAAGCCATTCGTTTTACCAGAGCCGTCTTACACACAGAGTTGTCTTTTACCCACAAATACATACACTCATTCACATCTTTACTGTCATCTGAGATGACATGTTACGTGTGTTATCATGCAGACATATTCGATCTTTTGGATGTCTGTACCAAACGCGTAATATTAACTCACCAGCCAATAGGGGCTCGCTCTACTTTGTTCATTAATAGATTTTCCAAAAGACGTGACCTTTGCAAAGATGCAGAAAAAATGGTCAAGGTCAGAGTACATATACAGTATGTATGTCCATCAGTGTTTGGCTAAATCATGAAAGGAGTCACATGAAAGGAGAGAATACACTGAAGGCTGCCAAGTCACTCACTAGAAATGACTGAATAAATTGAAGAAATTATCCAAAATACATTATAAATAGTCAAAAAATCACTAATTCTAACTTTTATCATTTGTTTCCTTTTTGTCATCTCAAAGAAGAGTCAAGAAGATGGTGACAGTTTTGGACTTTACTAAAGAACATATCCTGCAGAGTCATAGATAAAAATAATTGTTACAAGGCCATGTTTTATTCGAGTAAGTGAGTAATGTTTATTTATATTGTACTGTTCAAGGAAAAAGTTCCACAAAGTGCTTCACAGCACAGAATAAGATGCAGCATTTAAAACTGTACTCACACAAATCCAGTAGAGTGAAATCACTGACAAGTAACGAGCAGTGTCGGTCAAAAAAGGTGATAATGAATGAAAACTGTGTATTTTTCTCCTGCAATGCAAGGACACACATGTAGTGACAGCAAGGGGGACGTCGACCCACTTGTGTACAATATTTAACATTTCCTTGCACAGGCAACAGGAGACTAAATATAATAGTGATAATATGACTTGGCTATATTGTCTATCTATTATCTATTTTACTTAGTAATGCCATGCACGCTGCTAACTTTGCAGAAGGCCTATACACACGCCCAGATTTGTGTCTTACAAAGTGTTTTGGCTGACTGCTGCTGAGTTGATTTGTAAAACTACAAACCAAAGTATTCCACCAGCAGACGTGAAGTTGTCATGTGAATAAAATCTTACTTCCTTCTTCCTCACACTTTCTCTCAGCAACATGCACACATCCACAAACGCGCAAAAATACACTCACGTCTCAGTTATAATAACAGCAGCAACAATTGAAGCTTGAAACAGAAGAGATTTCAATTATATTATAGTACTGAACTTATATTGTCTTGACACTTAATTAGATACACCGTGTAAGTACCTGGTTACACCTTTTCTGTACTGTACCCTGTACCCTCAGTTTCCTGTTCTTAGCTGACAATAGTGGCACTCAGTGTGGTCTTCTGCTGCTGTGACCCATCTACTTCAGGGTTTTACTTGTTCTACCTTCATAGATGCTCTTCTGCGGACCTTGGCTGTAATGTGTGGTTATTTAAATAACTATTTTTTCCCCTATCAACTCAAAACAGCCATTTCTAGCTGACCCAGTAGAATTTCTTGAGAATGAATAAAAGTGGGGCAGACATTGGCTCCGATGCCGAATTGATAACAACACCCATATTTATTGGGATGTTGTTGGGAAGCTACATTTAAAAACCTCAAACATGTTGCACATATTACTACAATATGAATATGTCTGCACTTTTCTTTTTAGAAGTTTATTCAGTCTTGACTATTGGACACATTTCTGTGCTGCACGCCATCACTGCGTGTGATAAGGTCACGTAGCGTCTCAGAATGAATAAGTTGCCCTAACTTAGTTATCTTAAATAAGCTTTACTTGTTTTTTGAGTTTGTATAATTTTTTAAGTTCTGGGAACTAATTAGATTAGACAGTGTTGTTCCTGTAGCGGACCACTAGCAGTAGTTAAGAGGGGGTAGCCTTAATTCTGTTACTGCTGCTTGCATATCTAATATTTGAACGACAAAACAACATGATGTATGCAAGGACACATGTGGTCGTTGACCTGTCCTGCCTCAAACCTTCAAATTCGCCATTAAACTGAGAATAAATGACCAAACGCCATATTAATTTCAGATAAAAATGATCCAAACAGTGTACAAACATATAAAACATAAGTAATAAATGGAAAGCCAAGTAAGTAAATATTAATCATATTTTTGGGTGGAACAATTTTTTGAGTTAATGTTTTTTTTTTCTTTTTAATTATCTTACTTTCTCATTTTGATCCTCAATTTGAACAGCAGGTCATACTGAGTTCCTGCTATTGGATGTACTGATTAGATATTTCCATCAATGAGCAGGTGTAGCATAACGTGCCCAGTGAATATAGAGCTGCTTAATAGTTTAAGTTACTTTTTGCTTATTAAAGCCTATTGCATATCATTAGTACAGCAACATTTTTTTTTTTTTTTGCATTTCTGAAGAAAATGTTCTCTATATGTATTAAATGTATCAAAACAAATAATTGTCAACAAAAAAAACATCAATAAAAGCAGGGAAAATGCACAGTGGAAAGTGACACTGTGCATTACTTAAATACCTAATGCATCTGTACCCAGCTTCAATCTGAGTACAGATGCATTAAGGTGCATGAATCTTGTTCACCGCGTGCCCCCCCCTAACGGTCTCATTGTCTCAGCACATCCTCGGTAAAAATGTACTGATGTGCAGCCGTCGGCAGGGGGCGTTGTAGCACAAGCCTGTAGCAGCCTGGACAACTCTTTTCTGTATTTGAGAGGAGCGGCAGGCGGTTAACAGGTTAGTAAAGTTGTATTTTTGTTGTGTACAGATTCATAGTGATTTGGATAAAAGCACAAAACCCCCGTGGTTTCTCATTAAAACATTTTTGTTGCTGCTGCCGCCAGTTGAGCCATCTTTGTAGGGTTACATCACCAACTGTTGCTAATTAGCTAATTAAGACTATAAAGCTCCTCAAAGAGTGAAAGCCTTGGTGTCGCTGGTCTGTGGTGGCTCCTTCTGGTTGTTTTAAACGCTCTGTAACTCTTTCAAATGATGACAGTAGACCAGAATAGAAATAGAAAGCGTTTAAGTTTCATGAACAAAGGCAGTTTTATGTTAGATGGCTGGGTAGCGAAGCTAAAAGCTCATTAGCTGACATAAAACAAAACAACTGTATTTGTTACATTTTGCTCTGCCAGATTGAAACACTTTGAAAACGCAAATCTGTTTGACAAAGCAGTGGCCAAAGTCCAAATACAAAGTGCTGCAAAGCTTCAACACATGCTGAGGACAAATCAATACAAAATGCTTTGTAGAGAAAAAGGTTAAAAATCCAACATGTTTAATAACTAGTGAACGCGTCACAGTTTTAAGGTGACATTGTCAGATTTTCTGTTTTGTCTGAGTCCAAAGCTTAAAGATATAAACATATTTAATTTACACTCATGTAAGTCAAAGAAAACAGGCATTAAAGAAGCTGTTTTTTGTGTGTGTTATAACTGTCATGAATGAAAACATTGCTGCATAAACCCTAAATGTCCACATACTGTAAATCATTAGACGTAGGAAGGGTTTTTAGATCAAGATGAGCATTGCAAGAATTTTTAGGACATACTGTACTTGTGCTGAGATTTGTGTTTTATCCTTCAGGCGAGAAACCTAGAGAAATATAAGGAATGTGTTGTCACCTGTAGCTACTGTATCTGAAGCTCATGCTTGCTGACAGGAGGGCTATACACATGAAGGAACAGGTGTGTGTGGAGGCAGGAAGGAAGGGAGAGGGGTTTTTTTGTAAGAGTATCTTTTAATAAAAACATAACTTCCTCTCTGCAGTTCAGACCTGTGCTTTTATTCTTTAAAGACTCTGAATTATAATTAAGTATTTTACGTGCTGTTCAGGTGGCATAATATTTGTGTAAGATCACAAGACAGGTTCAGTGTAGTCAAGCACCAATCACAGGAAAACTGTCCTCTGTGACGTGCCTCTGGGCCTCCACGTACACTTGCTTTCAGTCTGTGTGCACGAATCCCGCGTTCACATGCTTGCTGCAAATCCTAAGAAAGTTCTAATTTTTGCTTTTCAAAGTCAGCGTCTAAAAAAAGGCCTCAAATTGATGGCAATTTCAGAAAGGCGGACATTAAATTTGATCTGTGGCGGACCTGATGAGCATTTGTTTGCTTATTTATTCTGCCTTTTTTAGATTTGTTTAATTTTCCATCCCACAACAATGACAATTCCAAATGCTTTTTAAAAATAGTTAGGGTATTTGCACATTTTGTGTGCCGCATTTAAAACCCAGAAGAAGAAGAAAACCAAGGCGATTAAATATAAGAAAGTGTCAGTGTCACAAAAGTCTGTTGGAATGTGTTGCGTATTTTGCCTAAACATTCAGTGTGATACGCAGACAAATTCGCAAACTTCCTCTCAATCCACCACCACCGCCACCCCCCTGTGTCCTATGGGACCAGCACAGAATTCTGGTGAGGGGTCTCCAGAGCCAAAAAGCAGGAAGTCACAGCTGTGCTCATCCCCCTTTCGACATGTGTGAGACTGCGAGTGTATGTTTTTATGTCTCTTGTCTGCATTTGTGTGTGTGTGTGTGTGTGTGTGTGTGCGTGCATGTGTGTGTATGTGCGTTGCGTTGCTCTCTTGGCCAGTTTATCTGGCCAGTAGGACTTTCTATTCCCTCTGCTTTACTGCAGAAGTTTCCAGCACTGTTAAATGAGGGAGCGGGAGCGAGCGAAACCTTGGCTTATGGAGCCTAATAAACACTGTGTGTCATTGTGGCTAATGCTGCAAAGCTGAATGCAGTGGACTGCTTTGTGGAAACCCACAACACACCCTCTGAAGACTTGATTTTATTGTTTCTGCCTCCTCCACTTATTTTGTTACTTTTTCTGTCTTATTGTTCTCTACTGTATACTTGTATTTATCTTTTTTTTTTTTGGTCTTTGTGCATGTTTTAAAGACAAAAGTAGCCCGAGGCTGGACCTCAGTTCATTATAAAATTAATCAGAAAAATGCTGATGTCTGCTGTTTTGGGTCTTTGTAGACTATAAAAGTTTAGATTGTGGGATATTGTGATGTGTGATGTGATGTCTGCTATAGGTGGACTGAAAAAAAAAAAAAAAAAAAAAAAAAAAAGAAAAAA
>VUQR01011725.1:11172-34287 GCA_015108515.1 Hemichromis elongatus
AAATTAAAAAATAAAATGAAAAAAAAAAAAAAAAACTACAAAAAAACCAAGTGATTAAAGACTCACAGGTATGGTGTTAATAGGTGTAAAACGCAATAGAAAAAATGCATGCATTGCAAAAGTTAACTTTAACTGTTGAAACAGTTAGATAAAAGCATAAATAAGCCGGGTAAATTGTTAGCTGAACATAGTTCATAAACAGATGAGATACAGTAGCTAGCTAAAATTGTGGATAAACTTCGGAAAACATCAGCTAAATAAACTTCTAGCTGTTGAAATTGTTAGCTGAAATCACAAAGTCCTTCTGAGAGCAAACCTCATCTTCAGTGACCTGGAAATGCACATGGAGCAGTTCAGATAGTTATTTTGAAGAATTGTTTAAATGAACTGCTGCTCACAGGGGTGTAAAAAAAACTGCATGTATCAGACCATCAGTAGAGCCCAATGATTTATTAATAGGCTGATATTAGAAGTTTGCCAATTTATTGGTATAAGCAATAACAGACAAAAACACCCTTCAACTGTGTTGCATAGTTTGCCCACCAGAGGGAGCTCTGCAACTTCCCCGGTGGTTGTGTTGGAACACTGCAAATAAAACTGATTCGAGCAGAATCGGGCAGAGCATGAATGAATAAATAACTACATGTAACAAATGTTGATGTTTGGTGTTTGACAGAAGAAATAATATTAGCCAATTTATTGGAATATCAGACTTCTACGTTATCAGACATTGGTATCCATATCCGTCTTAAAAATCCTGTGTCGTTTGTGCCCCGATCACCAGTAAAATCTAATAAAAATGCTTAAGGTTGCTGATGTTTTGCAGTAAAAAAAGCTTTAAAAAACCTGGAAGTGACATACATACCATTGTCTTTGCCTTTTTTTGTTTGTTTGGGGATTATCCCTCCCCTTCTTATAGTGGCTGTTTCCCAGACATTGATTAATCCTAGTCTTAGACTAAAAACCCTTCTCAATGGAGATCTTCTTTCAGTCTAGACTTTGTCCACATACAGAATAAACCTTCTTTCAGCTGCTTCTTTATTTGCATGGGTTCACCACAGTGGATCTAGTCATCTTGACTATTGTAACGGTCTTTTTTCAGGTGTCAGTCTGTCACTGCTCAGCTGAATACAGTTGGTCCAAAGCGCTGCGGCACAGCTATTAACTGGCACAAGCCCGCATGTCCCCCATAGTAGCTTCCCTACACAAATTTTATTTATTTTTTAAAGCATCGCATGGGTCGGTAGGTTCTTACCTCTCTGATCTTTTAAGTTTGCACACTCCCTCTAGATCAGTGAGGTCTACTGAACAAATGCTCCCCGCTGCCCCGAGCTCCAGATGAAAAGACAGAGGATTTGCGGTAGCTGGTCTCATATTGCCCCTTCACATAAGGATCTGTCCAACATTAGACACTTTAAAAACCCATTTAAACCTACTTTTAATCTTTGGTTTTTAAATCAGAATGATTTCAGAGCAGTTTGATTTGTGCTCAGATTTACTCACTTCATGTTTCCTTTCTTAAACACTGTCATTTTGTCCTATACTTCTATACTGTGGTAGTTCATGTATCAGACACAGTCTGACAATATGTTTGCTACAGACTAAAAGAAAAGAAAATAAATACATGTTAAAGGTAGCAGTAACCAAAGGTAGTCAGCAGATGGTATTCAAACTGATAATCCAGCAGTGATGCATGAATAGCTGAGTTTGCTAACAATAACCAATAAATGCTGAGCTGGAAATAGTCCAGCTCCAGTTTAAAATGAGCTTAAATGAACACAGTAGAACATGAGAGGGGGGTCCTGATGAAGGGGTTCCTGAGTGGGTCTGACAGGGCTGAAAAAGGTTGGGAACTGCTGTTCTAATGGGCGATAAATATAATAATGAGTTTCAGCTCTGGCTTTGATCAAAGGAAATCCTAATGCTGCAGCGTATAATGAATTCCTAAACTGCTCCAAGCTTTGTGGAAACTTGCCCCTGAGCACAAAGCCAGATCCATTAAGAAATGGCTTTTTCCTTTTTGGTGCGGAATAAACTTGTCTGGCCTGCAGAGATGCCCTGATCTCAACCCCATTGTACACCTTCGGGTTGAACTGCGAGACAGCGCTTATCACCCACACGGTGATTTCACTAATGCTCTACTGGCTGATTAGGAGAACATCCCTGGAGCCCGGTTTCGAAATCCTTTGTGGAAAGTCTTCCCCGAACAATGGGTAATGTTTTGAAATGAAATGTAAGTTTATGTTTGGGTGTCTGCAAACTTTTTTATATATCTATCCATTCTTTTCTTTCTCGTGTCCTATGCCATTCTCTCCTTCTGCGCTATCATTCTTTCTTTTCTTGAGCATCCATGGCTCTTTTGGCTGTAATTCTCAGGCTTTTGCTTTTAATAGGCACAGCGTGCCTCTGTAACACCGGTTGCCTTTTGTTTTGGTTACAGATAAAATCACTAGAGGAAAACACAAAAGCAGAGAGACAAAAGGAGACAGGAGAGATGGAGAAAAAAATAAGTGTGGATCCCGTGGCGCAGGAAAAAGTGGGCAAATTAAAGGGCAAGAAAGACGGTTCAGTTGCCTTCTGTTTTTTAATGTCTGGAGCAAGATACAAGGCAGATAACGAGGTCAGTAGGGAGAGGAAAGGATAGCGCCTGAAGAAGAAAAAAAAAAACGACCAAACTTCCACGTGTGTCTGATATAATTTCCCTAATCTTATCCAAGGTTTTATCTGACTTATCTTTTTGTCCTCTCCTCCCTTTCTCCCACCTTTCACTCTGACTTTGTTTGATCTCAGACCGACGCTGTGTTACGTGCACGGTGCAGACATATGGAGTTGATCACTGCGCCTGTTGCTGATGTTTTCTTTGGGAATGCTGACAAGTTGACAGGCGAGGCGCAGCACTGACATAGAGCCTCACTTCACTGTCCGGATGAGAGAGATAGTGAAAATTCAAGGAGAGAAGGAGATGAGAGCCAGGGGGAGGGGGAGGGTGAGAGACATAGTGAGAGAGAGAGAGAGAGATAGGGAAAGAAGGGGGAGTTGAAAGAAAAAGAGGAGGAGATATGAAGGGGAAAAAAAATGACTTCACGCCGCGACTGGACAGCCCCCTTTTTTCCCCTCAACCTCTCTCTGTCTCTAAACTTTTTTCCTCCCTCCTTCTCCTCCTCTTCCTCCTCCTCTGTGTGTTTTTTTTAAATGATTTGGGGAGAAGAGGGGAACAAGCATTCGGAGCTTGGCTGACGGTGCAGGCAGGAGCGTCACATAGGCAAACAGGAGCCCGAGGGGCAGCGCACTGGGACTAAAGAGGACTGAGAGGCTGAAGGAGGTTTTTGGATCAGATGCACTGACTGAAAAATTGACTAACAGGCATGAAGGCAGGCAGAGAGGAGATCAAGGGCATGTAGGTTTATGTTAAAAAAGCCTTAAACATTGCATGCACAGAGAGCGAGGAAGTGGCCATATACACTGATTTATTTCTGCAGGAAAGTCAGGCAGGCAGACACCTTGTGAGGAAGGCTGAGCATTTAC
The DNA here is from genome assembly GCA_015108515.1 of Hemichromis elongatus. Classification (NCBI taxonomy): domain Eukaryota; kingdom Metazoa; phylum Chordata; class Actinopteri; order Cichliformes; family Cichlidae; genus Hemichromis; species Hemichromis elongatus. The sequence continues at coordinate 14,698 of VUQR01011725.1, forward strand.
AGAGCTTTACAGAGTTTTACTGCACTGAGGGGAAAAGAAACAGACAAACAGAAGCACATTTTGAATGAAAGGACCTTTATCTTCATCTAGCAATGCTTTTGAGGAACTCTGCACCAAGTTGTTGCTGTTTGCTGTGCTCCTGGACGCTGATGCAGGCTTAGGGCACTTTTATGTTCACTGAACTCCTCTTGTGAAGAGGATCCAAGCTGTCTTTCTTTTTTTGCAGAGTCCTCCTTCTGTAGAGGTGCTGTGCTGACTCTAACTATGTTTTATCAAAGATACTCTTTAACACTATCATGGACTACTTGTCTTCTGCTCCTGTGCGTCCTGGATGCGTGGACCACAGCCTGGCCGGCTGTTCAACAGTCCCAGCAGCAGCAGCAGCGGCAGCAGCAGCCTCGGCGGTACAGACAGATGTCAGCCCTGTCCTCATCTTCCTCCTCCTCGTCAGCTGGTAACCTGTCAGAAAGTGCAGAGAGCAAAGTGGAGCGCCTCGGCATGGCGTTCAAGCGAAATGTTCGTGAGCTGCGTGAGAAAAGCTCCTGCTTGGACCTGGTTTTCCTGGTGGATGAGTCCTCGAGCGTGGGGGCCAACAACTTCCTGAGTGAGCTGAGGTTCATACGCAAGATGCTGTCCGACTTCCCCGTCGCACCGGAGAACACCCGCGTGGCGCTGGTGACCTTCTCATCCAAAACCCACGTGGTGACGAGGGTGGACCACATCACTGCGCCTAAGTCCCACCAGCACAAGTGTTCCCTGTTCAACCAGGAGATCCCAGCCATCAACTATAGAGGAGGGGGCACCTACACGAAAGGAGCCTTCCAGAGAGCAGCGGTGAGTCAGACTAATGGATTAATGATTAATGGATCCTTACATCTTGACATTGACCCCAAACTTGCTTCACATTTTTTTTAGTCTGCAACCTGCTGTGTGTGTGTGTGTGCTTGCATGCATGCATGGAGTGATTGTGGCCTAGAAAGGCTATGTTAATGAGGCCCTGCATGGCTTTGCTGTTGCTGTTTCCTCTAAATTACACACCAGCAGACAGTGAAGGGGAAGCCGCTCGCCAGCTAATTGTTCAGGGGTTTCCAGTGATTAAAATACCATAAAGACTGAGCACACGCGTGCACAGAAATTCACACAATGTATGTATTTGAACAAACTGTAGAGCAATAAGAAAAATGTCTAAAAAAAAGTAGAAGAGAGATGAATTTTTATGTTTAAACGCGCTTAGATGAATATAATTTTGAGCTTTGATTTTGAAGCTGAAAAAAGCTGTATGGTCCGATTTAGTGTAAAAGCTGGAGTTTTGTAGGGTTATGTAGGGTCATAATGTTGGTTTGTTTATGGTTTGTTGATTTGTGCTTCCTGACACACACACACACGCACATGACATATGGCACAGTTCATCCATCAAGTCCAAACAACCCAGCTGTAAAAGCTGTGTTGGTGGTATAGGGTCTGGTCCTGTATAAACACGCACACACCTCGACTCATGCCTCTGATCTGCAGTCAGTTACAAACTCAGGGAAGCACTGAATACACAGCAGAAGATGGGGGATATTTAGGGTCTGCCAGCTCACTAGGAAATGCTGAAGCTCAGTGCTCACCTGGGTGAGGAGGTGACCCATGGGGTTTCTGTAGCTCAGGAGGTAGAGCATTCCTCGCTGCTCCAGTCTCCATGCCAGAGCATCCTTGGGCGAGATGCTAACTAAGTTCCTCTCACATGTGTTCATCAGAGTGTGAATGTAGGCTAGAAAAAGCATAGGAAGCAAGTGCTTGTAATGGATAAATTACTATTTATAAAGTGCTTTCAGTTCTCAAGTAGAGTAAAAAAATCAGTCGATTTACCGTATTCTGAAAGACTGCAGGGACCTGAGTTTGATTCAACCCCAAACTGTTTTCTTTGTGTTATTCCCCCCACCTTCCTTCAGATCCATGACTCTCCTTCAAAGCACTTTGAATAACCTTGCTTTTGAATTGTGCTATATAAATAAACTTGTCTTGCCTTGCCTTGCCTCCTGTTCAGTTCAGGATAAGTCTATAGTCTGAGGACATGACACACAACCAAAGTGATGTAAGAGTAAAAAATCTTTTCACCAGAAAGACACCAGAGGCATTCGATGACCTCGCCTGAAAAGTTTTGATGCCTCAGTATAAACCAACGTGATTTGTCGGTCATTAGAATAGTTTCTAGGTTTTTCCAAGGGTGGCTCTAACCACCCTGAAGCCACCCTCACTAACTTCTGATGCAAACCGGGTCATTTGTTCTCACAGCAGGCCTGAAATATGATAGAAACCGCTCGTTTCACAAAACAGCTTCAGGGATTACCTTTAGCATGCTTTCAAGGGCTAAAGAGTTACAGTCAGGAATTTGGTGTTAAGTAACAGCCCGGTATCGTGAAGCAGCGTCTGAATGTCATTCCAGTTGTCCTTCAGTAAGTTTGCGTTATTGCATGCTGTCTGTTTGTGGTTAAAGACACAGCAGCTCCATTCTTTCCCATCTCACCGTATCACTGTTTGATGTCACTTAACAGTGCAGATTGATATGCAAAAAAACCCAGTTTAGCTTCATGATCCTCAAATCATGATTTATATTTCCACTCATGTGGAACTCCAAAGGTTGATTCTGTTCATCTGGATGTAGCGTTTTCAGTGGGAGAAGTATATACCACTCATGTGGAAATTTCTATTCATTTTTGCTTTTACATATTAAACTTAAATCAGTTTTTGCTGCACTTAGTGAACTTTGTAAGAAAACCTTTATTTGTAGACAAAGGCAGAGGTACGCCAAGTTCTGGCAGGTTTACCCATCTCTCCATCCCCGTTTAAAGCTAATAGTCTTGGACCGTATCCTCCGGCTTAGCACTGAAAGCTTGGCCCTCAGGACAGGTTTTCTCTCACCCTGCCTCGCTAAGTGCTGATAAGCAGACTGCTGGCTGCATCCCAGCTGCTAAAGACCACAACAATAGCAAGAAAAGGCTTTCAGGGCAAACTTTAGCACCTTATCATTATTCAGAAACACTCAAAATGCTTTGGGTGATTTTTCAAATGATGTAGTGGACAAAATCAGTCAAAGATGGCTTCTTTTTTAAAAGAAAGCAAGGGCGTATTTCTGCTCAGGCTCCTAACTTGGCTGTAACTGATTAAAAGTCTGATTAAAATAAAAGCTTGAATTTCACATATCATGGCCAGCAAACACCCCCGTATTTCTTTCCAGTCTCTGCAGAGTGAGAGTGGGCTGACTATGTGCTGCCTACACAGAGCTGAGATTTTTTTTTTTTTCTTTTTCTGGAGACAGATGAGGCTAGCAGATACAGACGTCCAGAAAAAATAAATAAATAAAAGAAGCTTCCACCTGATGGACCAGACCAGTCTGACATTTACTGTGTGTCTTCAAAGGATCAAGGAAGTGATGTTAGAGTGAAAAATCTGTCAGTAATTTATTGCGTAATCTCCCTTCTTCTGTTTTTCCTTCATTTTTAATCTTCTGTCCAAATCTGACTGGAAAAAGAAAAAAGGAGGTTTGTTGTCTGTTTCCATCTGTCACATAAAAAATGGCTCTGCTAACACTTGTCAACAAGGCGCATATCCGGCTGTCATCGTGTACCAGCTGAACTGCAGTGCAACAATCAGAGTTTTGAAGTGCAGATTCTGTGGTTTGTCTGTAGGAGAGCGCATGTTCTTAGTTATTTCTCCCAAACACGTGCCCCCGAAAGAAAGTCCCGAACGCCTGAGTGTGCATGTTTAAATCTGTGTGAACGTGTGCGTCGGTGCTTAGAAACGAACAGAGACAGTGAAAGTTAGGGAGGGAGGGAGAGAGAGGATAATTGATAATTGCAGGATAATAATAATAATGCCATATTTTATTCCCTCGGCGGGTCTTGGCTGTTCTAAGTGCTGTAGAAAGCTGGGATCCATTAAGAGAGACATTTTTCCACCAGCCGTGCATGTAGAGACAGGGCTCTCCTCCAGCGCTCTTCATCTCCGTCTCTCCCTGTCTGCCTGTCTGCCATCTCTCTTTTCACCTAATCCATCATGCAGTAGGCTTAAAGCATCAAATTATGTAGGTTAAAGAATGATTTCTGATTTTTGGCTTGGTTTATGGTACGATTGGAGGTACGTTCAGCGGTGTGTTATACATTTGGAGTGTAAACTGAGTAATGTTATGCGTGGTAAAGTGATGTCACATTCATAAACTTATTCTAAGGTTTTCAGCTGTTCTTAATGGTGACACTTTGTAACTTTGGTTCTTGGAGCGTAGACCCCCTCCATGAATAAAGCTCACTTTCAGATATTTTTTAAAGGTTCTTTCTAGAGGAGCTGAAACAAACTGCAGCAAGGTCCGGTATAAGATAAATAGCCATATTTTGAACTGTGGATCATGCAAAGCCACTCTAGGAGAGTGCAAAACTAAAAATGTGCTCCTGGAAATAAGCAAAAAATGTCCTTTTCTTCCTCTTTTTTTCGGTTGCTCCCTTTAGGCATCTTCCATCCTCTCCTATCACACCAGCCCTCTGCATATAAAACACACCTTCCCCCTTTCCTCTGGCTCCTCTGTCTCTGCCCAGCAGTAGAATAGTTTCCACCGGCACCCTGCTGGTCAGTGGCACTGGTGGCTGTCAATCGAGTGATCCGGTATGGAAATCTCATTTTTGATGATCTGCATATTTATTTTGGCAAAGATTTTTATACTGAATGCCCTTCCTGAAACAAGCCTCACTATTTATCTGGGTGTTGTGGACCGGTGCTAGGAGCACTCTAGCTTGTAGTCTCCTGTGGCCGTCTGTCACATGGAGAGAAACAGCCATTCACGTTCAAATTCACACCTACAGCTTAGAATCAAACTGACCTAACACTCATGTCGTTGGACTGTGGTAGAAAGCTGGAGGACTCGGACAGAATGCAAGCCACAGTCAGGATCTTCTTGCTATAAGGCGACAGTGGTAACGTTTGTGTCTACATGCTGGAGCCTAAACATTAGTATGCAGACTTGACTGCAGAGTGATGATTTTTTTAAAGACTGTTTGCTCAGTACAATGGTAGAAAAACAGGTCCTGTTAGAATCAAAGAGAACAAATAAACAAAAAAAGCAATGAGCATTAGTAGATCCACTTTAATGTAGAGAAAATCAAGCAGGGGTTTTTAATGCCATCATACTGGCCTTCATTTTTTACTAAAATTCAACAGTGCATTGAGAAACTTTTCAAGAGCCAGCGCTCTACAGCACAGCGAGAAGCCCAGCTGTCATGGAAACTGGTGGGATGAGGAAAAGAGTACTCCATTTCAGAAAATCTTTCCTTAAAAGGCATTTATTGTTCTGCACCCACAAAAAAAAATGTAGTTGTGTATTGAATGAAAAACCAGAAGCTATTTTTTTTGGACATCTGGCCAGTCGCTGCATGAAGTTGGATGGTAGAATCGTGCCATTGGAAAAGGCTTCAAACGCTGCTGGTGACCTGCTGAGGTCGTCGTTTGGAGCTCGAGGCTCTGAGTTTGGATATTGTTTTCAGTTTTTTGATGGTGTTCCCACTAGCTTTTTCCATGATTATTATAATCTGATGTAGACCCTTAAGTTCCTGAAAGCGATACCAGCAGTGTGAAACTTTGAAAACTCCATACTTAAGTTCGGAGACATTTCAAAATTCTAAAAAGCATCGCCTGCTTTTTTTTTTCTCCTTTCACTTATGCACAGCAGGGAGGGAAATAATCTAGACTGCAGTAACTGTTATGTACTCTTTAGTTTATTAAGCGTGCGGCACTTCATCATGATGATGATTCACAGCGCCTCATTGCAGGGTCTGCGTCCTCTCAGGCCTAGACATGATAGCCTTGTTAATGATGACATCACTCCTACTTGAGTTTATTTTTTCCAGCACGACCGCCGTACGGAGTCGCTGATGACTTTCAGTACATGATTTCATGAATAACTCTTAAGGAATAACCCACACTGACCCCGAGAAACGAGCGGCGTGCGTCACCTTCCCCTCTGCTTCTCCGTTCTCCAGTTTTTTTTAACACTTAGTCATTTTCCACGCATTTGCCTCATACGCGAGCAGATATCTCGAAGGTGGTACGGCTCCAAGCTTTTGCTTTTATTTTTGTCTGTTGCTCGTAATCTCGATGATTCAGGAATGACTTCTTTTTCCATTGTTTCTTTTATTATAGTTGGGTTTGGATACAAGTCCCAGCTATAAAAATAAAACAACTGTATGCGTGCAATCTCGCTAAAAATACCCCGGAATCATTTTTGTTCTGCCGCCTCGTTTGTGTTCCCCCTGAAGATTCACCTTTTGCGTTTCCACATGCTGCCAGATTTAAAAAAAAAATCCTTTTACACTAAAGTAAGACCTGGCTTGAAATCCTAGTAAGCAGAGTGCTAAACTGGACTTGGCGGTCTGGCTGTGTCAGCCTGCCTTCACAGCTGCACGAGACACAGACAAATGGGCAGCGTGTGATGAAAGATAATGGAAGAAATGGGAGTGGGAGAAAGATGGAAGAATAAGAGGAAAAATGAAGTAAAAAAGAGAGGGGGGAAAAACTTGCATAGTAATGTTTTTACCTGACTCTTGGTTAGCTGTGCACTTACTCTCCCAAAATCTGGGTCATACCAAATATTAGAATAGTTTACAGGGGTTAGCCACCTGGTAAGGAGCATTCTGCTCTCCTGGCCAGGGTGATTTTTGAAATCCATATAAGTTGGACTATCAGGTGGGATATTTTCCTCAATGTCCTCAGTGAAAACTCCTTATGTGCCCAGCTCACCAGAAAAAACACACATAGTCATGCTTATTATTCACACACAGTTTATGGAGCAGCTGCGTGTCTTTACATGGTTGTCATCCTATATAAGTCAGACATGTTATATTATGGACCGTAAACTAGAGTGTGTGCATGAGAATCTATGTTTGCAGTATGTCTATAAATATGAAAGGTCAGTCTAAAGCTGGCAAACATATTTTTTTTCCTCCTGCTTCAAACATCCACCATCCATGTTTGAGCCATATTATGAAAGCCGATTCGGAGGGGAAACACGGTGTTGGCTCTTAAACCTCATAAACAACTACTTCATTTTCAGTAGTTGCTATACAGTAAAAAAAAAAAAAAAAGTAAAAGTTTAATGTGACTGCAGTATTTTCTTCTTGCTTCTTGTTAGCTTAGGAGAACTTTGGCATGTTTTAGAGCTGCCGGGGATATTTTTCCCCACTGTGAAAACCTGATTCCAAGCCAACATCTTATAATCCCAAGCTGATGTTCCATAGGATGAAGGCATTTGTCAATCAAGTTTCATACACATTTAAAGTAACAAACAAGCAAAACAAATATGCTAACATCTCAATCCAGTTTTCCTGTTTGTCCCACTGCTTTGCCTTTCTATCATCTTCTCGTCCCCACGCAGCCTGTCCAAGCAGGAGGGGACGTCATAGTCATCAGCTTTGACGCATTACAGCCAAAATATGCAGCTTTGTTTTTCAAAACATTGTCTATTAGATTAAATGGGGGGCTGTGTAAGTTGCTTACATTTGGCCTGCGGAGATGAGCTGTAGGGTTCCTGTGCATTCTTGGCCTGAGGAGGCACACAAACACTAACATACACTTGACTGCGATGGTTGGGAGTCTGAAACTTGGCCCGAATTTCTGAGAGCAGCAAATTAAAATGGGAAATGAAGACCATCCATCACCTGAATGCTGGAAAATGTTCTCTTAGACAGGGTGATTAAAGAGGTCCTTTTATTTTGGAAAGAAGAGAAAAAAATGCATTTGCTCACTGAAGCATTTTTAATTTTATTGCAGCTGAGTCACCCAGCAAATTTCAAACAAGTCAGTGAATTCTCACCTCAAGCTATTAAGAAATTTAAGCCAGGCTCAAGCTAAAGAGTAGAAGGGTTTAAAAAGGAAGGCTTTTCATGTACAGCCAGTGCAAACTAGTCCCCTCTGTGTTAAATGAAAGCAAGGTGCATCTCTTTGAAGCGATTTCCCAGCTGTGATAAGATGATAAGAAAAAAAAAAGACTGTTTCCTGTCTGTGCAGCTGCCATTTCCCGCCATCTCACTCTTAATCATTTCCTCCCCTTCAGTTTGTCTGCTTCTTTCCTGTATTCCTCCATTCTCCTCCTCCTCCTCAGTATCAGAGGTACTCTTGCATGAATGGGTGAGACAGAGGCTTGGAGCTCCTACCAGTCAGAAAAAGGCCAGATAAGCCACATAGGAATGCGCACAGACACCCGAAGAGCTTTAAATATGTTGAGTCTGCAGTGGGATGCGGGGCTGTGCTATCACTGTATGTATATATAGCACCTCATTAATCTGTAAAATGATTAATTAAGACAGCAGCAGCATGTGCTTTGGTGCCTCCCTTTGACCCGTTAAAGCCAGCTATACTCTGTGTGACTGCGACACATAAAATAGGGTCAGCCTGAGAGAATAAGGGTTATATCATTGGTTGTGACCCCAAAACAGTAATCACACACTGTAGAGTGGCAGAGCTTCAAAGCTGCTTGTTAAAACAGTCTTGTGACTGATGATAGCTCGGGATAAAATTCAAACTGTGTCTGAAATTTTGGAGGACAGTCTGACAACATGACTTCAACAATGACTTATGTCTGCTGACCAACCAATAGGAAGGCAACTTGAACCAATGCACTGGTAAACCCTGGCACTTGTTAAAAAGCAAACCAAACTCAAATCGAATACACTGAGTTAAGCCATGCAAAACAAAAGTTAGGTATTCAATCGAAGAAGAAAGTGAAGTCGGAGTTGATTTGTGGCAGCAGAAACTTGATTTTATGATGTGTTCTTCAGCTGTTGTAATGACCCCGCCAAGGAAGATGTAACATGGAAACAAGTAGTGGAGGAACTGAAGTCATGATTCAGCCCATGATTCAGTGGGTATTATCACTGTTTCGTTTTTATGCATTAAACTTGATGTACCACCCAAATTTATGAGATTCATGTCACGCAGTTTGGATGCATTTATAAGAATGCAGGTATCTCACAACGTGTAGGTACCTTAGCTTTTTAAAAATTGAGGCAAAAGCAGCAAGGAAGCCATTCACTTACCAGGTTGGACTCTTTTTTTTTTCTTTTTTTGCCCTTGTAAGTCCTTTTATTCTCTGTGGCACAAATTTGACAAGGTGCTGGGATCATTCCTCAGAGATTTTGGTGCATGTTGACATGATAGAATCACAGAGTTGCTGCAGATTTATCAGCTGAACATACATGACACCAATCTCCTGTTTCACCACATCACAAAGGTGCTCTAATGGACTGAGATCTGGTGACTGTGGAGGTCCTTTGAGTACGGTGAACTCATTGTCATGTTTAAGAAACCAGTTTCAGATGATTTGAGCTTCGTGACATGGTGCATTATTAGAAGATGGTGCACTGTGGTCATAAAGGCATGGACATGGTCAGCGACAATACCCAAGTAGGGTGTGGTGTTTAAATGTTGGTACACAGGGGGCCAAAGGGTTCCAAAAAACATCCCCCACACCATCACGCAATCACCAGTGTGGACTGTACAAGGCAGGATGGATCCATGCTTTCATGCTGTTTATACCAAACTCTGCAGCAGAAATCGAGACTCATCAGACCAGGGGACTTTTTTCCAATCTTGCATAGTTCAGTTTTGGTGAGTCAGTGTGAATTGTAGCCTCAGTTTCCTGTTCTTAGCTGACAGAAGTGGTCCAAGTGTGGTCTTCTGTTGCTGCATCGTATCTGCTTCAAGGTTTAACGTGTTGTGCATTCTCAGATGCTTTTCTGCATACCTTGATTGTAATGATTGGTTATTTAAGTAACTATTACTTCCTATCATCTTGAAGACGTCTGCCCATTCTCAGCTGACCTTCTGACATTAACAAGGCACTTTGTCACAAAAAACTGATATTCAAAACAGAAATGTTCTTTCTTTCAGATCTTTCACTGTAAACCCTGTAGATGTCTGCGTGGGAAAATCCCTGCAGATCAGCAGTTTCTGTAATACTCAGACCATTTTGTCTGGCACCAACAACCATGCCAACCTCAAAGTCAATTACGTCACATTTCTTCCTCGTACTGATGCTCAGTTTGAACTTGAGCAGGTTGTGTTGGTCATGTCTACATTTCGAAATGCACTGAGTTGCTGCCATTTAATTAGGTGATGAGATATTTTCATTAATAGTAATACTAATAATGTGTACTCTGTGCATATTAATGCCTCATATTACATATTGTTATCTATAATTCTATGTAACATAAGACATAAAAAGAGAATCTTGCATTTCTGATTAGATGTTGAGTTCTCAAAACAAATCATTTCTGACATGATGTTGATGAACCTGTCAGTAAACCGAGTACATATGCATGATAATGAGCAGCTGATCACGTGTGCATTAGCTCATTGCATGAAAATATTGCATGAAATGAAAATAAAATTGCATGTTTTAAAAATAAGGCCAAAGACGTTCCCAGACTTGCTGAAGAAGTCTACCTTAAGCCAGATATTTCATCCTCTTATATTTCGTTTTAGAAACAGTTTGGTGGATGGTGTTACAGATGTTAGGAACAAATTCACACAGACTTGTTGCCCATAGCATTCTTCACTTTCATGGCCAGAGTAATATTGTGAAAATGTTCTAATTTTGAATAGTGCATTTATAAGTGTACACCTTAAACACACACAGACTTGGGCGTAGTTGGAAATATACTCAGATGCTGTCATGGCGATGGACATAATAGACTCAACATGATGTGTATGCTTCAGTGTGAGCGTGAGTCCGATTGTATGTTTTGGGTTCCAGAGGAAGAAATGCATTAGTCTCAGGTTTTGCTCCTCTGGGCCTCTTCATACTGAATCATTGAGACTGAACGCTTCTCCACTCTCTTCTTTGAAACTCTCTCCATCGACCTCAAATATGCTTTACTGAAACACTCTGGGGAATTTCTTTCTCACAAAATGCTGACTGACTGAGCTGCTCTTTGTCTCCATTGTCATCATTAATTCTTGGGTTTGGAGGAAAGCAAACTCTGGGATTCAGAGTGATTTTTAATGGGAGAAGATGCAATTCAGCATCTTAACATGTAGCCATTTACTACTACGATGGTCTCATTTCCACAGTTGGTGAGTAGTTCTTATAAAATGAAGCTGTATTGCATTTTCACTTTACTTGTCTTGCTTTTTGGTTTCTACTAACGAAGAAGTAATTGGTTTCGCTGTACATGGAAAGCAACTAAAGATTAAAGCCTAGAACTATATTAAAATTAAATGTTAGCAAAAAAAAGAGTTGCATTATGTAAATTTACACCATAATTTAAGAATCATGCAAGGGCGAAGAATTCACCATCTAGCCGCAATTAACAAGAATCGCTGCTCCTCCCAGAGCATTGTTCAAATTTTAGTCAGACAAGATTAAGATTAGTCCTGAATTTGGCTGTTTACAGTCCTCCTTGACTTGTCAGTGGGTTTGCATCCTCATTGGTTCATGCAGCACAGCCGTCCAATGGCAACAACACATATAACTTACATTAATGAAATTCATTTTTAATTATTTTTATTTTAGCAGTTCGGTAAGTTATATACAACTTGAGGGAGCCTGACTATTATTATATTTAAAACACACACACACACACAGAAAAAGTCAGATGCTAATGATAATGATGCTAATGATACTAAAAATCACTGCTGGGTTAGTTTTTGCAGCAGTATTGATTAGAACAGTGCAGATTTTGCTTCCTCCAGCTGAGACACACCTTTACACAGCCCCTCCCCTCACTAGCAGCTGAAATAATTAATGTTCACAACACTGAAGCAATTTTAGAGGTCAGTAAAGCTTCCAGTTTTCACCTAATGTCCAAGATTAAAGCAGAGAAAAGTCTACCAGTAACTAGACAGAAACAGCGGCAGCTTACTTTAACATCGATATATGATCAACAAAAATCACCAGAAGTAAAGCGCTACCAAAAACAGTCTTGCATTTTTTTGTGGCACAACCCAAAGCTGCGTATACGCTGAGAGGGATTCACGAGAGGCGAGAGGTGAGAGGCGACCAGAGACCACGGAAGTGAATGGTAATTGTTGATTTCATGCGACTAAGGGCAAAATAACCACTGATGACAGAAAGTGGGGAAGATCACAAGAAAAACTTTTATAACCTATCAGGTAAGGAACTGAAGCCACAACCAATGAGAGTGAAGAATGTTGCTGATTGACAGATAGCCTGGTAGTAAATACAAGTCATTATTTGTTTGATTGATAGTCTGATACTAATACTGTGACAAAGTTTAGCATGTGCACAATAATATCTATGATTTTCATGTGGAAAAATACTGATTGGGTAATATTAGTGGACACTAATTTTTCAGCTGTATTCATTTAACAGTACAAGTTTAACGTTTTACTTTATGCGTGCAGAAAAGACCGCTCCTTCCGTTGGACCTGAGTAAGCTAAACATCCAAATGAGGTTAAATCCAGCTTACTCAGGGGATTTTCAGATGTTGCTTTTTTGAATGTGTGCTTGTTTTGACATTCGATGTTAATTTGAAAACTCAGCTCTGAATTCAAAATGCACTGCTTCAGCTGTGCTGCCTTTTATGTCTAATAACATGGTCAGTATTAACCTTTGTTACTCAACAGCAGCCTGCACACTCCTGTTCCTACTCTCGTCACACTCCGTCACACTCCTTCACTCACCCCTGCTCTCCCCTCTGAAATGGATACCGAATACTTTCCAGAAACGGGGGCCTACTTTCCGACCTCTTAACGTCTAGACAAACCCCGAGGCCTCCTCATTTTACCATTATCTCACACACGCATACACAAACATGCGAGGTAACAACAAACTGCCCTGATGTAAGACCACGAATGAAAAATGAGAAAATGAACTATGGACACACAAAAAGGGAAACAGGCTACAGTAGAGGAAAGGAAAAGAAGTGAGGGATGAGAAGTGACATTTGAAGATGTGCATTGACTTTGACAGAGAGAGAGAACAGAAAAAAACAAACCAAATAGAGCTTTAAGGCATCAATTATTGAACAGTTTTTCTGTGTGAGCATCAGAACTGTGAGTTTATTAAATATTGTAACTCCACTCATCAGCTAAATCCATGAAGTAATTTTAACTAAGGCGAAAAATATAATACCTTTAAGATGTGTTCTTATTGGATTATTTAAAATTGCTTTACAGACGTCATAGGATAAAGCTCCCTTAAAAAAAAAAAAAAACTGTTTAGCAGATGTGATTCATCAAAATCCCTCCGCTCTCTCGCAGTTGTCACCATGCATCGATAACTTTGAAATTTCTTAGAGTGCCATAATACATCTGCGGAAAGTTGCTGACAGACATCCAGGTAGGGCAGAGACACTCACACCAAGAGGTCAGCTGAGTTCAGCTCTCATAACATCGGGTGCGTCTGCAGCTCGCTGTAGTGCAGAAAGCCTCAGAGAGGCCCTGGATGCTTACAAAGATTTCTTTGAAACACTGGCAGCTCTTGGAGATGCCACACCTTTCTCCATCTTTCTCTTTACCCAAGTAATTTAGTTCAGTTAATTTAGCTTTAATTTTATTGACTTCTTGAAAATTTGCACCATCTTTTTTGTAGGTGTTTCATTTTGCAGCCGAGAACTTACGTCAAGTGAGTACTGTACGAGTCTGTAAAATACAGCCGCAATTTGTTCTGGACTGTTTTGCAACAGATTTTCCAAACTCTGGAATTCATACACAAACAAACGCCATCCAAGGTCCAACTCTTCCCAGCATCCTAGTCCCAAGTGTGTTTTTGAAATCCTCCTTCATCTTCTACATGTTTGCTGATGGAGAGGTGGTTTACCCCAACAGGGACAGTGAAGCTAATCATGAGTTGATGTTTCACATCTGCCTCACTGCAAGCAGTGAATAGTTTATGCTCAGAAAGCAACCCAGTTTAGAGAGCCTTTAAAGAATAGGTAACATGCAGGTAAAAAGATGTGCCCCTGAAAATACTCAGTAGTATAAAAACTAACATGATAGAATATTTAAAGACAAACTCGGATTTGATTGGTAGGATTTTACTTTATTAGGAGATTTACTAATTAGCTTCGTTGCCTTTGTACGAAAATATCAGAAATTCAGTTACTCTGGACCTTGAAGTCAAACTAATTTTACATTGTGGCCCAGCTTGATCTTATGTGGCCCTGACCCGTGTCAAGAAGTTTAACTACACTTTGGAGTAAATTAAAGAAACATGTCAGCACAACTCTTTGGGCTTAGATTGTAGAGAATAAATCTGTTTAAAAAAAAAAAACAGGGAAGAAATGAAAATGCAAATTTCTATAACAGAAATTTGAAAAATCTGTAACTTTAATGACATTTAAATGTTAACCTGTTATTCTGTTTATGACCATGGAAAAAAGACTTTCGGACTGCCTCAAAGAGGCAAGCAACTCAGGAGGGGGAAATGGCGGTTTATCTGCACTGTGTATAGTGTGGTTGGAGTGCTGCTGACTTCAAGGATATTGTTGGGCGGTGAAAGGAATAATTTGAAGAGCTCCTTAATCCCACTGACATGTCTTTGGTAGAGGAAGCAGAGTCTGGGGATGAGGGCTCTATTCGTCCATTTGCGGGGGTGAGGTTACTGAGGCAGTTAAACAACACCTTGGTGGTAGGGCCCCTGGGGTGGATGAGGTTTGCCCCGAATTCCTGAAGGCTCTGGATGTTGTAGGGCTGTTTTCGTTGACATGTCTCTACATAGTTGCATGGAGATGAAAGCCGGTACCTTTGGATTGCAAACCAGGCTGGGGTTTCCCATCTTTAAGAAGGGGCACCGACGGGTATGCTGGGTGTGCTCCAGCTATAGGGGATCACAATCCTCAGACTCGCTGGGAAAGGAGCTGGAAAGGAGAGTCTGTCCCTTAGTTGAACCTTGGACACAGGAGGAAAAATGTGTTTTTTGTCCCAGTCTTAGAACACTTGACCAGCTCTTTACCCTCTCGAAGACACTTGATGGTTTCGTGGGAGTTTGCCCAGCCAGTCTACATGTGTTTTGTGGACTTAAAGAAGGCATTTGACCATGTTCCTCGAAATATTCTTTGGGAGGTGCACTGGGAGTATAGGCTGTCTGGCCTGTTGCTACGGGCCAGCAGATCTTTATGCAGTTGTTGCAAGAGCGTGGTACGCATAGCCGGCAATAAGTCAGACTCAATAAGTCGGTGGGTGACGGACTCCGCCAGGGCTGCACTTCAGTCACTGATTCTGTTCATAATTTCTATGGACAGAATTTGTAGTTGTAGCCAAGTTGCGGAAGGCTTCCATTTGGACCGTCTTAGAGTCTCATCTCTGTTTTTTGCAGGTAATGTTGTTCTGTTGTCTTAATTGGATGATGGCCTCCAGCTCGCACTGGAGTGGTTTACAGCTGAGTGTGACACAGTGGGAATGAGATACACACCTCGAAGTCTGAGGCCATGGTCCTCAGCTGGAAAAGGCTGGAGTGCCCAATCCAGGTCAGAGGGGAGTTACTTCCCCAATTAGCGGAGTGTAAGTATCTCAGGGTCTCTTTCACAAGTGAGGGGAGTGGGAAATTGATAGACAGATTGGTGCTGCGGCTGCAGTGAGAGGTCCATCGTGGTGAAGAGAGAGCAAAGCCTAAAAGTGAAGCTCTTGATTCACCAATTGATCTACGTGCCTACCCTCACCTACGGTCAAAATCTTTGAGTAGTGACCAAAAGAACGAGGTCGTGGATCCAAGCGATGAAAATGAGCGGCTGGCCTCTCCCTTAGAGATAGGGTGAGGAGTTTGGCTCTCAGGAGGAGTAGAGCCAGAGTAGAGCCACTACTCTTCCACTTTGAAAGGAGCCAGTTAAGGTGGTTTGGACAAAGATGCCTCCTGAGTGAGCTGTTCTGGGCATGTCCCACCATGAGGAGACCCCAGGGCAGACCCAGCACACATTGAGAAATAATATTTCTCTGGTCTTGGAATGCCTTGGTGTTCCCCGGGACAAGGTGGAAGAGGGCTGGGCTTCTCTGCTTAGGCTGCTACCCAGCAACCTGGACCTGGATAAGTTGAAGAAAATGGATGGACGAATCAGTTAATTACTTTGGTGCATTGTGATTGACTATGAACGAGGTCTTTATCGGTAGGAAAAGCTGTAAAAACTTGCTGAAAGTCTAACATTTTGGCACTCCTTTACCATTTTCCTAAACCTTCCAGTTGGGCCGAATTGGAGTCTTTGTCAGACTGATTCTGGCCCCTGGCCCTAATTTTTGACACCCCTACTCTAGCCTAATGAGTGGATGAAAATACTGTGACTTTTGACAGCAGTATTTATTTAACAGTACAAATTTCCTGTGCTATTTTGTATTTATTAAGTAGTAGTTGTTGTGTTTTAGGTTGTGTGTTTTTTGTAATTACACTGTGTTTTTGCTGTCTCAGACTTCCTCAGCATTAGCTCATCAGATTTATCTTTCATTTCTATCCCTTTTCTCTTTTACATGTTATCCCTGTTTTTACTGCCTTGAAGTTAGACTCCAGGGTTTTCAGTAGACGTCATTGTATATAGTATATGCTGGTTTGGATCCTGCAGAGTGTGTCCCACTTGGCCTCTGTGCTAAGACTGCTGTGGTCAAATAACTGGCCTCTGCTCTGGCCAAAACCACTGGTTCCAGTTTAAGAATTAGAGGATGAAAATGAGGTGATTGAGGCCAGTGGAAACAACGGGAGAGCATGTGCATAAGTCTGAAATGTGTATGTGTGTGAGTGCTTGATCGAGTGTGCATTAGTCCCAGTTTTCATCTCCAGGTGCTAAATCGATCATGTATCTATATGATCATTAACGACTGTTTCTCAGCAAGATTACACAAAAACTACAGAGCTGAAAATTGGTGAAGAGGTCAACCACGAGCAAAGGAAAGCCTCATTAAATCATGTTGCGGTTTCACATCGCTTTCCATAAAATTAGCTAAATAGGACATTTTGGTGGGGAACACACACTCTGAGCACCAGTCCAGTTTTTTCCTTTTCTCTACCTTACAACTAATTGGGTAATTTTTTTTTATTTTTAAGGGAATCTAGCCAAATATGCACAAATACTTTTTAGAAACAGCAACACAAAACTGTCTTTTTTCCTTTTAATCCCCCTAAAGAGGTCTTAGTCAACATTGAATAAAACTTTTATTTCTAAAGCAGTTTCATTGATTGAGACTTTAATTTTTTCATCAAATATGACAATATTACCAGAAAATCTGCACATTGGTGTCAACCAAAGTAACACAAACTCTCTCACAGATTTTCTTTACTGTAAATGGTTGCATGCTTATGTCCTCAGAGGCCCATTCTGAGCCAGGAAAACATGTTCATTGTTGCATTGATATGGCTGATTCATTTAATTTAAAAGTTTACATGTTTGATAAACAAGATAACTTTTTAAAATCATCTCCAACAAAAACAGTTGACTTGTACAAGTTTTCAGTGGAAATTAATGAGGATCTCGTTACTTATTAGAGTCAGTGTGTGACGCCTTTCAGTGTACTTTCCTTCACTGTGGGACTTCCACATCTGAAATTTCCTTCAGAATGGAAGAGCAAATGTAAAAACTGAGTGAGATCAATACGCAGCTTCTCTCCTCTCATCCGCTCCTGTTCCATGCATCAGGAGTTAGTCTCTTAGCCAGACGGGAAATTACCGCACACCATTTTCGTCTTTCAACCTAGTACCAGAGGAAATTATTCACTTGCTACTTGCTTTGAGCCCCAATTATCCTCTGCACCTTGTTTTCTCTCTTTTTACAGAGACGGGGCATTGAAATGAGATCAGCACGCTGGTCTGCAGAGGGCAATCTTTATGCTTCCCGGCTCTGTAAAACCCAGATGTCAGTAAAAGCCCCTTGACAGACACAAATGTAATTCAAGAGCTTTCCACACCGGCCTTACGAATCCGTCACTGTGTCTTTACTTACACTTTACCCATACAGTGGATTGCTCCGCTGAGACAACGCTCTTAGTTCACTTACTTAAGAGAGGACTCTGGTTATAAAAATTTGATCTACAAGTGGGGAGTCTACATGAGCTGCTTTTAGTTTATGGGGGTGAATTACAACTCTTAGGCTGCTGTACAAACAACACACTCACTTGTATTTCTATAATAACAATTAGATCCATAAAAGGTTAGATGCACATCTAAATTTTAAACTTTTTAAATGATTGTTTAACTACACATTTGTCTAGTTTGCATTCAAGAGGTGGAAAGTTGTTGAAAAAAGGAATTAGCAGTAAGAGACTGAATGAACTCTATCATGTTAGTATTTTTGTCTTACAACCCTTAATGTAATGAAGATCTTTTATTAGCCTGTTGTCAGTGGAAACAGTTTTTTACTATTTTTGTTTTGATTTGTTTTTTAATTACTCGCCCACTTTGTTAGGTACACATTGCTCAGGGTAGCATCGTTGCCCGATGATCAGAAGATCAGGGGTTCTAATCAACTGTACGGCTACCCTGAGGTACCCCTGAGCAAGGTACTGTCCCTACACATTGCTCCCCGGGTGCCTGATTGGTGGCTGCCCACTGCTTTACTGTTTAAATGGGTTAAATGCAGAGAGAGTAATTTCCCCACCGGGATCAATAAAAAGTATACATTATTATACATTATAATAATAATTATTATTATTATTATTCCGGGTCGGACCTTCTTTGTCTTCATGACTGTCTTCATTCTTCATTGCACAGATTCAACAGGGTGCTGAAAATATTCCTCACACAACCACATCCCAAAGGTGCTCTATTTGTATCTGTTGGTCGTGGGGGCCATCTAAGTAACATGAACTTTCATGTTCAAGAAACCAGTTTAAAACCTGTCTTTCAGTCCAGCTTTGTCCAGCGACTGGTAGGATTTTTAGATTTCAGCCACCTCCTCCCTGCCGGTGGTACATACCTGGCAGGGGCCTATTCTTCGACGGTTCCTCCTCTTTCTTGGGTTTCTGCTGCCTGAGGTATTCACTGAGCATGCAGTCAGTGGGGGCCATCTTCCTGATGTATTCGTGGATGTTTGTTGTCTCATCCTGGACTGTGGTACTGACACTCACCAGTCACCGGCCTCCTTCCTTCCGCTTAGCCTACAGCCTCAGGCTACGTCTACACTAGTCCGGATAGATCGGAAGACGGAGCGTTCGCCTGAAAACGATCCGCGTCCACACTATCGTTTTGAGTCGTTTTTCACACAGTTGCGCTACCAGTACCGCGCATGCGTGAAACGTTAGACGAGACGACCTGCGTAATTTCCATGTGTTGTTTATTTACTTTCCGGCTCTTTAAAACGAGTGGCGAAATGGCGAGACAAAGCACCGAATGTGTCAAATGGAATGATAATGAGGTGGAGCTGTTGCTCCGAGTCACAAATGAGTACATATTAATCTTCAACACGGCCATTAAAAACTTTGAGTAAACGAAACAACTGCGGTACGATGCCGTCTGATCATCTTGGTTAAAGTGGTCACATGACTGCATCATATGACAAACATACGTCATCATTTTCAAAAGTCTCCGTTTTGGCCGTCCACACTACGCCAAAACGCTGCGTTTATGAATCTATGCGTTTTCGAGAGCGTTTCCAAAAACGCTCCGTTTTCCCTCTGTCTCAGTGTGGACG